>JAKZAO010000043.1:0-302993 GCA_023053555.1 Branchinecta lindahli | reverse complement strand
TCGAATTCAGGAACTAATCAACCCTCAACAAACCAAAAATCAGTCGTCAACTCTACGTAGTAAAATCAGGCAGTGTAAAAGCTCTTGTTGACAGTAGCACAGTGAGTAAAGACATACAGCAGACACGGAAAAGAAATGTCGTATAGTAAATGCAGTGGTTATAAGTCATTTGTTTATCACTTAATTTTGTCACGGCTGGTATTTATTTGCAGGCGACCGCATAAAGGCAGAGTTCATAGAATAGAAATGTTCAAAGAAAAGTCGACACAAATATTCAAAGAAAAGTCGCAAAAAACGCAGTGGTTATATTTGACAGTGCAAAACGGAACGTCAGCCAAATCTTTCTTGGCAAGGTTCCTCTTCAGGCTCAACGCCGCTCAAGTTGGCAAAAGAAACTTGTGGAAACCTTGTGTTTTTCTTTTTTTTAACTTCAGTGGCTTTGAGCCTGAAGAGGACCCTTGCGAAAAAGGACCGAAATATAGCTCTAATAAAATTTAGCTGACGTATCCGTTTTGAACTGTCAAATTTGATTGGCAGTCAGCTTGGGCTGAAGGAATATTTCGTAGTGGTTTTCATCGCCGTCACGTATTAGATCGACCCCCTCCCCTACAGCCTACTTCTCGTCAAAACATGATAGGCTAGTCGGTACATACCTTGCACCCTCCCCTACCATTTGCCTTGGTATTTAGTTTTGCTTAGTTCATCGCTTATTTGTTCAGGACTGGTAAAAATTTGAAGGTGTCACGCATAACAGCAAAGTTTATAGAACAGAACCTTGCAAGTTTGTGAAAAAAAATCCAAAGGAAAAAATTTCCCCATTTCTTTTTCCCGAATACCGATTTTATTTTTAGTAGTTTCGATTTATTTGTTTTTCTATGTTTACATTTTACTAAATAAATCATCGACCTGATCCATTGACGCGTCTTCCAATTTCGACAACTCCAACGATCCTGTTAATTCTGATCCGAAATTGTCTTGAACGTGATTTGCCGGAAGTCCCACCTCTCTGGAATCGGTACGCTCACCGATTGAATGTATGACACCGACTGAATGGATCTCCATTTCGGTAAGAACCAATTCTAGTTGTGCTCTGAATGTCAGTCAGTATAGACAGGGGCGGTTCGAGGGGGGGGGGGGCGTGGGGGGGTGACTCACCCCCCAAGAATCAGAGAATCGTACTCTCAGTCGTATGTTTTGAGCGTGTCTGAATGACAGTCGTATGTTTTGAGCTTGCCAGAATCACATAAAGGCAGTTACAAAACGTGAATTTTGTCCGCAGATGACATTTCTAGTCGGATGGCTACGAAGTTCTTTCCTAGTCGTATGTTTAGGTCTGTCAGATTCACAGTGTAGTTGTATATTCTGAGTTTGTCAGAACGATAGTCGTATATTCTAGCGTGCCAGAATAACACCAGATCGTGAATTTCACCAGACGCAGATCACCTGTTCCTTGTCGCATTTACGAACAGATTTTCTAGTCGTATATTAGAGACAGTCGTAATTTTTGAACTTGCAAGATAAGGCCCCTAATCCTGAATTTTAGTCGCAGATGACCTGGTTCTGGTCGTATGGTTAGAAAAAAGGCAGATTTTAAAGTTCCGCCTGCGGTGCCTTTCGTAGCAACCCTTTCACTATTTACTTGAAGCGTGCGTCATTCAGGTGGGTTTTAAGCTTGAGATTTTGGGGTTTGAGCAACATTAAAAACTATAAATTGGATGGGAAGTAGTTGAATTTTGTCAGTAAAAAGTCAGATTCAAAAAATTTCGCCTGCGGCGCTCAGTTTTTCTTTAGTAAATACGTTAGAGGCTACTGCTTGGGATCGTAGCCAAGTTACAAGCAGAATTTAAATGGGAAGTAGTTGAATTGTGCCAGAAAAAAGGCTGGTTTCAAAAAATTTCGCCTGCGGCGCCTTTCGTAGTAGGCATATCCTATTAGGTTTTTTTTTAAGGGTGCGTCAATTAGGTGGAGTTTTAAGCTTAAAGGACCCCTCTTGCTTATTCTGCCTTTAATAATATACCTAGCTCCCTTGTGGAATTATAAGCTTCTAAAATCCTCACCTTTCTCCATTGTTTCGTTTTGTGCCTACGAATTTTTAGCTCTTTTTCGGCCGTGCCGAGTTTTGCTCGTCACAGAACGCAAAGTTTGCCGCAATCTTCAATGTCCTCTGACAACTCCTTCACATATAAGGATACGAGAATCTTCTGTTTTTTACTTCTTTTATTTGGTTAGTTTTCCAACTTTTAACCACGGCGCGTTCAGTTTTCAAACGTTTTGCGCCCAGCCGCCGTGTCGGAGAGCAAGAAGGCTGGATATAGTCGACAAGCTCTAACAAGAAAATCACTAATTTCAGGTGGAAAGTAATGGTGTTTTCGAAAATAGTTTTATCTGGTCCGTTCCATAGGGAAAAGATCATTTCTAGTAAGAGTTATGCTTTAAGATTTTGGGATCTGAGATACATGAAAAGCTAGGATTTGTAGGGGAAGCAGTTGAATTTTGCTCGGAATAAAAAAAAAATTCGCCTATGGCGCTCAGTTTAAGTTGTCTTGAGCACATCCATCAGAAGCTGGTACCGAAGACTGGCTGTTTCCTGCGAAAGTTCAAATAAACGTCATGCTGAAACTCATAACCTTTTAAAAATCTAAGTTTATATTTCTTGAGCCTGTGGTATACTGTGCTTTTCTATTTCAGTTTTTTTTAATCGACATAATTGCCGATTACCTAGTCGTATGTTTTGAGGTCGTCACCCACCCCCCCATGCCCAAGCACTTCGAACCGCCCCTGAGTATAGATTGTAGCTATAAGAATGGAAGACCAAATTGATGACTGTTTTGACCAGTCAGACATCGACGAGTTTTTAGGGCAGCCGAAAACTTGGGACGAAGGGGGAGACGAGTGGAAGTGATGAAAGTGATCGAGGGCCGTCGTACTTTCAACAGTGGAGAGATAGAGTCTCCAATTCCTTGTGGGTAGCTCTGCCAATAATCGGCACTGTCTAGCCTTACGCTCGTCAGCCAGTCCGGAAGCAAACGGACGCTACTGAGGAAGCGCGTCCTCACCAGCCGCGTGTTTTAAGGACACGGAAGACGTATCCTGTCGCAGACTGGTAAGTAATTTATCTTGTTTGGTACGTAATAAATTAACTTATCTGTGCCGCTCTCGTACTACAAACTAGGCCACAAGCCCAAACTTCTACGGAATAAGCTGTAGTCAAAACGCCATCCAGTTCTGTATATGAGGTTTATTTATCTGAATAAACAAAACGCATTAGCAATTATGTGGTGCATTCGAAATCCAATGATGGCGCAACTTCTCTCGAGTGACCTGTAATAAAATAACTTAGAATATCATAGCATAGGCTTTTTGGGATCCCAAAACGTTAGTGACGGATACCTATGACATCGCAAAAGTTGTCCGTCTGTAAGCACGATAACTCTCGAAGGGATTGAGATATTTTGATGAAACTTGGTAGGAGTATCCTTTGGGTCAAAGTACAAGTCAAGTTCGAAGATGGGCTCTGTAGCTCTATATTTGAGGGTGGGGGAGGGGTTTCAAATTAAGGGGCAAAAAAAATATTTTTTGAAAGCTGTTTAGATAGTGGATTTAGGGGTAAGGAGACACGCTGAATCCGAATATGAAAGTTATTTTCTCGCCGGACAAGTAGTTCGCCCGGAATCCAGCCAAAACCGGAAAGTTTGTTAAAAGTAAAAGTTTTATTTGAAGTTGATTAGATGTTTGATTTAGGGGAAAGAAGACATGCTGAATAAGATGGCGAAAACCATTTTCTTGCCTGACAAGTAGTTCGCCCGGAATCCGGCGCAACCCGGAAAATTTGATAAGAGCAAAATTTGTCTTTGAGAAGTTGATTAGATATTCGATTTAGGGCTAAGAAAACGTGCTGAACACGATGGTGAAAACCATTTTCTTGCCGGACAAGTAGTTCGTCCGGAATCCGGCCAAAACCGGAAAATTTGTTAAAAGCAAAATTTGTATTTGAAGTTGATTAGATGATAGATTTAAGGGTAAGAAAAAACGTTGAATCTATGTATGACAATCATTTTTTAACCGGACATATAGTTCGTCCGGAATCCGGTTGAAACCGGATTTTTTTTTAGAAGTTAAAGTTTTATTTGAAGTTGATTAGATGTTCTTTATAGGGATAAGGAGATACGCTGAACTCGTTTCTGAACTATCTTTTGTTTTTGCTCGGCAACTAGTTTGCTCGGAATTCGGCCGAAACCGGAAATTTGGCAGAAGTACACCAGGAAGTTTCAATCAGTATCGTCAAAATAGATATGGCTTATACAGGTATATCTGAACTTGGTTTTCTCAGATGATTAGCCTGGCGAAGACTGGATTTGGCGAAGACAAGACGTAGATAATATTAAATTTTTGGGATCCCATCGAAAACTTTGGTCTTGTTGAAAATATAAACAACTATAAAGGCTTAAACCAGCCCTCGTACTAATATTATCCACGGCTTTTGCTGTTTTAAGCCGTTCTCTGGCCCATTGACTTGAAGCAGTAACTGGGAACGAAAACGTTAGTGACGAGACAGCTATGACTTTTCCCGTCTGTTAGAACGATAGAGTCATCGTAAAAGGGGTTGAAATACTTCGTACAAACTTGGTATGAACATTCACTGTGTCAAAAGTACAGGTCAATTTCGTAGATGGGTTCCGTAATAAAAAAGTTTTTCAACCTAGGGCGTTTCGGATCAGTACTATTTGCCTTACCCAAGCAAAAAGTGTCTGCACAATAAATATGAGAGCTTGCCTTACCAGAGCGAAATTGGGAGTATGAAGTACTGATCTGGAATATTTGTAGACGACTAGCGCCTCATGTGTTTGTGAAAAATGTTTTAGTCCTGAAAAGGACTATTTTTTTTCTAAGCGGAAGCCAAAATGTTGATGGTCGATCTCACGTGCTCGACGTTCTCTCTGTCTCTCGTTGATTTCTGGTTCGATGATTTATCTCGGGCTGGGTCTGTCTGGGTCCGGGGCTGTTGATGGTCGCTGGTTCGATGATCAATCTTCAACAGGGATTAGAGTAAAAAAAAAAAAAACCCGATAAATCCATACTCTCAATGGGATTACGATTCTCAAGGTCTTTCGATTTACAGGTGCCTCTGTCAAAACTGCGTGGTCTGGGAAGAGTTTGAAGAGGAAAACGAATGCTACATGGAACCACGCTACCAGCGAATAACCAAAGAATGGTGTGATCGCAGGAAAATAAAGTGCGCCACCTCTCATCCGGACTTTGAGGCTGTCTGCACAAATGAATCGGTTCTGAGCGTCGCATACCAATATGTGCGATCCGAAGAAAAGATGCAATTCTTACCAAAAGATGCTGTACCGAACAGGTAAGCAGGTTTTGTTTACCACTTTGTCTTACCCCATTAAATTTTTCTACAGGAGAGACAGAGAGGAAAGAAGTCGTCAACTTACCCTAATCTTCGTCGCTGCTGTCATGGACATAGTATCTAAATCCCTCATGCTGCGGTAAAGGAGATTCCTCCCGTTGGAAAGAGGGACCGGGCATAGGGTCGTCCGTCACCCAATAAGTCTGCCTCCCTAGCTTGAACGACAGCCGCTTCTTCTGTCGCGTTGCCTTGGTGGTCCGCGGCGTCGATGAAAGCGGAAGTATGCGCTTGCCACCGCGCGTACTTTCGCTGGTTTTTGACTTATCTGACGGTTTCACCGGTTCAGCGTAGTCATAAACGAAAGATGAGGACGCACGGGAGGTTGTGAACCTAGACTGGTGAGAAGCGAGCAGCGCCTCTTTGTCAACGTGAGGACGGACAGTAGACGGCGGCTCAATCATTCTCAGCTGGCGGCCAGTCTTTCCTCCCTTATCGTTAAGTAGCTGCTCTTCGATGTTCCACCTCAATGTCTCAAAGTACCCTGAACAAAAAATTAAAAAAAATTAATCGGCCTCCCAACACAATTTTTTCAGCACACATTGTGTGCAACTAAGACATCGAACGATTTCTCTCTCCACGTATTCCAACAGACTGACTGGCTGACCTTCACGGAAACTCAAAAACTAGAAAATAACTAATACATTTACTGCAAATTAAGCGGGTGATCTTCGCAATGAGGAAGCTGACTTCCAGCTATCTAAATATTTCTGTTTCTGGAAGCTGAGATACACTGCGTACCGAAGCTGGGTACGATGGACTCACGGAACTTGTGGTAAAAAGAACAGACTTCCGATACCATCGTGCGTCTTGAGAAAAATCAGAGCTGCTTTCCCGGAAGACAAGTACACACATTTCAAGTACACAGACAATTGGGATTAACCGGAGGTGTATTTTGTTTTTGTTAAAAAAAAAAAAAATATACCTAGACTAACTGCAAAAGAAATTTTAAAGGTAGGCAAGAAGTTTACTACATTAACACTTACCATAATCAGGAGCCTCACGGACAGGTTCGATGACAGGCCGATTCTTGCGGTGTTTCTGATACCGCACTCTCCACATAGGTTTGCCTGTTTCTACGGCGACTCTCTGCCGGCGCTCTGCATTATGGTTAAAGTGAAGAGCAGCAACCATAGTTCGTGCTGCATGTCCTAGCCATCCATAGAAGAGATTTTTAGGAGCAAGGTGCGTCAATACGGAATTAAAACTCTCCACCATGTAGGTTTGGTGGTCTTTGGAGAGCTTCCGAATGTCTTCCAACAAGTTCTTGTTGGAAATAATCTCCTCAAAAGCAGTGTGGGCACGGGAACCTTCGATCAGGAAATGGACGACTTTGTGGCTCATGGGCCCGTGTGGTGAACGGCGCTCTTGTGATGATGGATGCCAGCTACATGATTGGCTATCGACGTCAACATCGCCACCCGCTCATCCGCAGTCTTTGCATTCTGGGCAACCCAATACATATGGTTGACAGTCGCTCTAAACCAAAATAAAAGTATAGTATTCGCTTTATGACTGCTATTTTATGAAGTTTACGACATTAACACTTTTGATTGTCTGTGTACTTGAAATGTGTGTACTTGTCTTCCGGGAAAGCAGCTCTGATTTTTCTCAAGACGCACGATGGTATCGGAAGTCTGTTCTTTTTACCACAAGTTCCGTGAGTCCATCGTACCCAGCAGGATATTTTGGACCAGTATTTGGCGAGGAAGCTACAGTTAAACGTGTCAAAAACGGTTGTAATGATATTTAGGAAAGGGGGTAGTTTAGAAAATGTTGAAATTTAGAGGAGAAGAAATAAGTTTTAGGGAAGAATTTAATTATTTAGGATGTCTGTTTAAGTCAAACGGTTCGTTTGGGAGCCAAGTGGAAGCAAGTGTTACAAAAGGTAAGCGATGTATAAATATGGTATTAAGAAGTAAGTTAAGGGCTATTGAAAATATGAAGTTACATAAACGGGTATTCCAAACAAAAATTATCTCGGCTATGAATTACGCAGCCGAGATTTGGGGATTTGGTAAGTATGAGAAGCTAGAGCAATTACAATTAATGTATTTTAAAAGAGTATTGGGAGTTAGCAATAAGATAAATTCGATAGTTCTAAAGGGGGATTTAGGCTTGACTAGTTTAAGGAAAAAGATCTGGATCTGGGCCTGACGTGTGAATTGAAAATGTAGGACGTGTACCAAGTAGCGTACCATCCTTCCCGATCCCACCAAAGTAAATATTCCTTCAGCCTGAAATTCTACTCGAAGCCTGCCACCAGAAATCCGTTGCCCCTTCCCCCAACATCCACCGCAGTAGTCTGATCCGGTCCAGACTATAAATCAAATATCTCTGACAAATGATCTTGCCAGTTATTAATTTTCATTCATCCGATAATTTGTTCATTTGTTCGACAGTTATGTATGCCTGAACATTCCAGATTCTCCACAACTTCCAAGATGGTCGGGTCATCTAGAAGTACCCTAACTTGTGATGACCAGACTGATGGACAAAAATTGTCTTATGGTACGTAAGCTGAAGGGAAACTTAAGTTCAAAGCGAGTTGACTATTCATAATTTAAGAAACAAACTCTTTTGTTTCGTATGGTTTGCAGAGTTAAATTGTGTAATTGGACTATATAAGAGTATGTAACTTAGTTTGTTCTTTGCTGAAAATGGTTACCGGAAGTGCTGCTGACATTCGAATTATATTATCCCTTGCATAAGGTCTTAGAGGGATAATTAGCTGATCTACAATACCCAAGAATTTCATTTTGTTTTCTTATGTAGGTGTAGGGAGCAAGTGCCATTAAAACTATTATTGCTTTTTTGTAAATTTCAGTAAAATATGCATTTGGCATAGCCTAGGGTGTCCACAGATCAGAGATTTACGGTAGACTGGTGGTATTAAATCCATTTCATTCACTTGGCAAAAACTGCACCATCTGAAGTTAAATAACTATCTCAAGTAAGATTTAATGGAGATTACTTATTTTAACTTTGAACAGAGACAAAGAAAATGAGAGATATTTGTGCACAGTGCTGAAATTCTCAAAACGGCTGTACCATCAGTGCCCATGGCGCCAACCCAGAGTAGCCCCTCGACTTCATTGCAGACCAAATACAGTAGGTGCATTTTTGTTCATGGTTCTCAGGTCTCAGTTCTCTGGTCTCAGTTCTCTGTTTGCCAAAAAATGACGTTTTCGTTCGCAGTTCTCTGTTCTCAGTTCTCTGGTGGATGGTCACCAGAGAACTGAGTAGCGAAGTCAGTTCTCTGGTGAGGCTTATCCACCAGAGAACTGAGAACAAAAACGGACTCGGGTCTCTGTTCTCAGTTCTCTGGCGTGCGAAAAAACACAAAAATTACTAACTGGCAGGAGACCAGAGACCAACCAGAGAACAAAAATGCACCTAGTGTCGCAATAGAATCGTGACAAGAAATTCACATGAAAATAACAGATTGCACCAAAAGATTTTTTTTTTTCTTTATTTTTTTTTACTTATTCGGCCTATTTGTGGCCCACTTTTTGCATACAGCTGAGAAACCTAAACAATAATTAAAAGGCACAAATGACCTTAGCTGTTATGAATGTATGACCTAAGCTCTTATGAATGTAGGGTTGTTCAAAAAAGACTATTTAACCTTACACATCCTTTGTATGGGTAACTGTCTCTATTTCAGGTTCAGTTTACTTTAACAAACAAAATAACAAAAGGTCCAGAGCCCGTCTGAGAAGACAAATTCGTAATGCACGAGATGGAATCTGAATTTTCAGATTAACCATATATTTAAAAAGAAAAATAGATTTTATACTCCAGATCAGCAAGTTAAAGATAATGTCAATTCAATATTTAGGCCATTTAAAAAACTTGCACAACCAGATAGGACAAGAGCTGTAGGCTCATATGGCACTTGCATGGGTTGAGATAAGTTATTTGATCAAAAGTACTTTTCGACTTTGCAGTTAAGGTGCACACTGAAAGGGAGCTAGAGAAAAAGTATTTTATTTCTGAACTTGGCTGTAATGATGCGCACTTTAAAGGCCCTCGAAATTCATGTGTAAGCAAAACCCTTGAGGCAAAAATGGTAACAGGCCATTTTTCACTTTTCTGTTAAGGGGGTACGGAACCCTAAGCCAAGTTTGCTCGGTTCAGCCAAGTTTCGGCAGCGGCAAACACAAAGCAAGGAGGCGCAAATTGCTTTTAAATCATTTTATGACGACCCTCTCAGTAGCGGACTGAGAGGGTCGTCATAAAATGATGTAAAAGCAATTTGTGCTTCGTGGCTGTGTCGACGACCCTCCGTGAGACACCTACACCAATATTTACATTGTTACTACCTATGTGTTGCAGGGGACCAGGCCCGTCATTTCAGCAAAACCTAGGGGGGGGGGGGGGGGGCAAAGAATATTCAACCCCTAGGACCATCATTTCACTGAAAAATCCGGGGGGGGGGGTATTTCCAGCCACGTTTTTGTTTAGTGATAGCCGTGTATCCTTTGCCCAAAGTTAAAATTCGGCACTTTTATTGCAAGTCTAGATTTCTATAAACTAGTACAACAAGACCAAAGGTTCCGATGGGATCCCAAAACTTTGATATTTGATGCAGACAATTAGGTTTCGTCTTCGTCAGATCCGGTCTTCGCCAGACTCCATGAACATTTATACTCTTAAAATTTAGAAAAAGATTAAGGCCAAACAGCTAATCATTAAGGAAACCAAGTTCTGATATGGATTCAGCTTGAGTGTTTATCCCTATAAGTCGAATGAAACGATCCTGGCTTACTTCTGCGAATTTTCCGGTTTCTGGCGGAATTCCAGAACTACTTGTCCGACGAAAAACTAAAGCTCAAAAACGAATTCAGCGTATCTAGTTACCCCTATTTCCAACATCTAAAATCAACTTCAATTAAAAATTTAACTTATCACAAATTTTCCGGTTTCAACCGGATTCCGGACGAACTATATGTCAGGCAAAAAAATGATTGTCATATACGGATTCAGCATCTCGTCTTACCCCTAAATCGGACATCTAATCAACTTCAAATAAAACTTTTACTTTTAACAAACTTTCCGGTTTTGGCCGGATTCCGGGCTAACTACTTGTCTGGCGAAAAACAGTTTTCATATTCGTGTTCAGCATGTCTTCTTACCCCTATATCGAACGTCTAATCAACTTCAAATAAGACTTCCACTTTTAACAAACTTTCCGGTTTTGGCCGGATTCCGGGCGAACTACTTGTCCGGCAAGAAAATGATTTTCATATTCGTGTTCAGCATGCCTTCTTACCCCTAAATCAAACATCTAATGAACTTCAAACAAAACTTTTACTTTTAACAAACTTTCCGGTTTTGGCCGGATTCCGCACGAACTACTTGTCCGGCGAGAAAACAGTTTTCATATTCGTGTTCAGCGTGTCTTCTTACCCCATAATCGACTATCACATTAGCTGTTTAAAAATATTTTACTTGCCCCTTAATTTGAACCCCCTCCCCCACCCCTAAATGTAAAGCTACAGGGCCCATCTACGAACTCGACCTTACTCTTGACCCAAAGAATGCTCACACCAAGTTTCATCAAAATATCTCATTCCCTTCGAGAGTTATCGTGCTCACAGACAGACGGACGAACGGACGGACAGACGGACAACTTTTGCGATGTCATAGGTATCCCTCCACTTACGTTTTGGGATCCCAAAAAGGGTAAGAAAAAGGAATTGCTAACACGAATTTCCATATAAAAAGAACTAAACAAGGGGATAGCGCCTGTTCCCTAATGCAGCAAATCTGTCTACAACCTCTTCCACATTGGCCTCCTCTTTATTACATGCGATAACAAGTAAACTGTTCATTCTTTCATCACCACAGGTTGTACGTAAATATGTCTTTATGTGCTTCATGCGAGGCTTCATGGTGCTGAACAATCTCTATTTCTATCCGGATACCTATTTAGAAAGTTTAAACAGGTGCGTTCCGACGGTGCACCCACCCCCCCGCAGCACCCGTCCTAAAGCTTGTGGCCATTCGGTAAAATTTTGTATCCTACCCCACCCCCAAAAGTAGCCTCAAGCCTGTAATCGGACCGCCCCGAGTTCAGAAACAATTAACATTTTGTGTTTTTTGACGGCTTGATCAAACCAAAATGAACGCATAATATTGTTAAATGAACCTTTTCTGTCTTCGTTCTTCTTCACTTTCTGTGTTTTTGCGCTTAAAAAAGCTTAAAACAGTTGGCTGATGTCTGCTCATGATAATCCACAATAATTTCTTCGCAATCAATCCTTTATTCACTGCACTAAACTCAACCAACTCTGTCCAAGTCTGCAACCAGAGCATTTGCACTTGATCTGTCTAGCAACGATACATTTTCCCAGTCCAAACGTCGAAATGAGACACGTTGTTTTGACTCGAAATGGGCTTGAAAGCCAAGGAACGAATCAACGAAATACAAGACCAAAGGTTCCGATGGGATTCCAAAACTTCGATATTTGATCCAGACAATTAGGTTTTGTCTTCGTCAGATCCGGTCTTCGCCAGACTCCATGAACATTTATACTCTTAAAATTTAGAAACAGATTAATCATTAAGACAACCAAGTTCTGATATGGATTCAGCTTGTGTGTTTACCCGCATAAGTCGATTGAAACGATCCTGGCTTACTTCTGCGAATTTTCCGGTTTCTGGCGGATTTCCAGGACTACTTGTCCGACGAAAAACTAAAGCTCAAAAACGAATTTAGCGTATCTAGTTACCCCTATTTCCAACATTTAATCAACTTCAAATAAAAATTTAACTTATCACAAATTTTCCGGTTTCAACCGGATTCCGGACGAACTATATGTCAGGCAAAAAAAATATTGTCATATACGGATTCAGCATCTCGTCTTACCCCTAAATCGGACATCTAATCAACTTCAAATAAAACTTTTACTGTTAACAAACTTTCCGGTTTTGGCCGGATTCCGGGCGAACTTCTTGTCTGGCAAAAAAACGGTTTTCATATTCGTGTTTAGCATGCCTTCTTACCCCTATATCGAACGTCTAATCAACTTCAAATAATGCTTCCACTTTTAACAAACTTTCTGGTTTTGGTCGGATTCCGGGCGAACTACTTGTCCGGCAAGAAAATGGTTTTCATATTCGTGTTCAGCATGCCTTCTTACCCCTTAATCAAACATCTAATCAACTTCAAACAAAACTTTTACTTTTAACATACTTTCCGGTTTTGGCCGGATTCCGGACGAACTACTTGTCCGGCGAGAAAATGGTTTTCATATTCGTGTTCAGCGTGTCTTCTTACCCCATAATCGACTATCACATTAGCTGTTTAAAAAAAATTTGCTTGCCCCTTAATTTGAACCCCCACCCCTAAATGTAGGGCTACAGGGCCCATCTACGAACTCGACCTTACTCTTGACCCAAAGAATGCTCACACCAAGTTTCATCAAAATATCTCATTCCCTTCGAGAGTTATCGTGCTCACAGACGGACAGACGGACGGACAACTTTTGCGATGTCATAGGTATCCCTCCACTTACGTTTTGGGATCCCAAAAACTGATAGGAGGGGTTCTGAACTCTCGGGTAGTGAGTGAGTCACTGACTGAATAGTAAGAGAAAACACTTAAAGCCAGGGAATTTCTGTAAGCAAAGTGGGAAAGGCAGTACGTTTGGGTCTATGCAGAAAAATAAAGGTTTAAAAAGTGAAATTTTTCGAAAATCAGGGGGGGGCAAATGCCCCCCCCTTGCCCCCCCCCCCAATTTACGGGCCTGCAGGGGACCATCTGAAAGCATAGGGGAGGTCGGGGTTGAACCGTACGTTTTTCGTTTTCGGCTAATCATTCAATTTGTGTAGAACTTAATTTTGAAGATTGGAAATGAAAGATAATGAGACTGGCTATGTTGCGTAATTTTTTGAGAATTTAATTTCATCTGCTTTTGGCGCCACGATTTTTTCTTTTTTAAAAAAATCGTCCGGTTCAGCCCCACCGGTGGGGTTGGTTCGGACGGGTGGTGTTTTGAACCGGACATGTTAAGATGAGCTCTGAATATGACCGAATAAGTGGTACAACTAAGCACTTATCAAGTTTTCACTTCTTGGAGAAGAGTTGGACTATCCGAACATACCACTTTACCGAAAATTTTTGGAAATTCGAACTCAAAAGAAAATGCTTGTTGAACTTAATCTTTTCCACCGGAAGCAATTAATTTAGAAAGCTTGGCTCCAGCAGCTTTATCCTGCTTCCCGGACTCCAGAAAATGGTAAATATTTTGATCTGGACAGAGTGGGTTTGGACCGGACCTCCAGAATAACGTCCGGTTCAACCCCCAGAACGTGTCCGGATCAACCCCACACAGACCATTCCTAAAAAAAATAACACCAAGAAAAAACGGAAAGTAGTAGGAACCCTGCAATAGGCTAATAAGATGAACAAATGAACCTACATTGGACTAAACTGTAACCAACTCGCCAAAAACAGCTAACTTCTTCTCTAACTGAAAATGAAAATGAAATTGTAAGTCCGATTTGTGCAATGAAAAAAACAAAGTCGCCTGGTTGGGAATTGGTTCGCACCTGAGAGTTCAAATTTCGTCCCATGAGTCAGAACATTGTTGCCAACCTCTAATTATTTCACGATTTTACAACTTTGGGTCTGCCCACAATTGAAACTGTCCGGTTCAACCCGCGTACGGTTCAACCCTGACCTCCCCTATATTATAAACTCCAGGGAAACTGCATGGATGTTCAACAAGAGAAAAATCAGTTTGCAGACAGATCAGCTTTGTAATAAGAACACCTTTAACCAAACAAGAGCTGCAAGCTCATATGGCACTTGCAAGCTTTTTAGCTTGTATTCAAGTTATCGTAGTAGGATGTGAATGGACAGTAGCTTTGTAAGTGTGATGGGTTGTTTGGTACTACAGTTACGTTCAAAAGAAATGGTCACTTAGTTATATTTGCTGTTGTATAATATATTTGAACAGTTTGTTTTAAATATTTTGACATCTTATGGAAAAATCAGCGAAATTTTCAAGCACTTCCTTTTCGACAGTGACGCTCGGGAGGTTCCGATCGCTCCATTCTAACCGCGTCACATGATTTTTGGTTCCTCCCTCCGACCCCCCCCGCCACTTTCATCGGATCGAGTCTCGACTTGAAATGGTATATCTGAGACATGAGGTCTTTCCAAATACCAAGTTTTATTAAGATTCAATCACTCGTTCGAAAATTATGAATGTCAATAAAATTCCGGATTCAGGCTCCCCTCCCTCCCCCCACTATGGTCGGATCGGGCAAGTGATTATTTCCAAGTTAATTTGGCCGAGTCCATTATACACCTGCCAAGTTTCATCGTCCTAGAACATCTGGAAGTAACTTAACTCCGTAACACCGGAATTCCGGAACCCCACTCCAACTCCCCCCGTAGTGCACGAGTCCAGTCCGGTTCTGTCAACGATGAACCTAGGGATTCTTTTTGTTCCTCCCACCAAGTTTCATCCCGATCGCTCCACTGTAAGCGTGTCACATGATTTCCGGTTCTCCCCTCGACCCCCCCTATATTCATCGGATTCGGTCCGGACTCGAATCGGGACATCTGAGACATGAGGTCTTTCCAAACATCAAGTTTCATTAAGATCCGATCACCCGTTCGAAAATTATGCACGTCACTAAATTCCGGATTCCGGCTCCCCTCCCTCCCCCCCACGATGGTCGGATCGGGCAAGTGATTATTTCCAAGTTATAGAAAATCATCTGTAATCAAAACTCTTGAAGCAAAAAAGATGATCATCAGGAGCACGAAAATGTATATTTTGCTCAAAAGTATTGTTTGTACTTTAAGAAATTTTATTGTAAGCAAAACCCATGTGGCAAAAATGATCATGGGCTCATACGGATCACGAAAATGTATATTTTGCTTGAAAGTATTTTTTTGCACTTTGCGGTTAGCATTAGTACTTTAAGGAATGGTCGGATCCGGGAACTAACTATTTCTAAGCCAATCATGTCAAGTCTTTAATTTTCAAGCCAAGTTTCATCGTCCTAGCATGTCTGGAAGTACCTTAACGTGCGATCACCGGAATTCCGGACCCCCCCCCTCTAACTCCCCCACAATGCCCGAATCCGGTCCGGTTCTGTCACTGATCTACATAGGGCTTGTGCTTTTTCTTCCCACCAAGTTTCATTCCGATCGCTCCACTCCAAGCATGTCACAAAGTTTCCGGATCCCTCTCCGATCCCCCCCCCCCAGCTTCATCGGATCCGGTCCGTACTTGAAATGGGACATCCGAGACATGTTGTCTTTCTACATATCAAGTTTCATTATGATCCGATCACCCGTTCGGAAGTTATACATACCTCAAGATTCCGGATTCCCCTCCCTCCACCCCCCCCACGATGGTCGGATCGGGAAGCTGACTATTTCCAGGTTAATCTGGTCGCGTCCCTGATTTACCTGCCGAGTTTCATTGTCCTAGCCCACCTGGAAGTAACTTAACTCCGTATCACCAGAATTCCGGAACCCCACTCCAACTCCCCCCCACAGTGCACGAATCCGGTCCGGTTCTGTCAATGTTGTATCTAGGGGTTGTGCTTGTTCTTCCCACCAAGTTTCATCCCGATCGCTCCACTCTAAGCGTTTAACATGATTTCCGGTTCCCCACTCCGACTCCCCCCCCCCACATACATCGGATTCGGTCCGGACTTGATATGGGACATCTGAAGCATGACGTCTTTCCAAATATCAAGTTTCATTAAGATCTGATCACCCGTACGAAAGTTATGCATGCCACTAAATTCCGGATTCCGGCTCCCCTCCCTCCCCCCACGATGGTCGGATCGGGAAAGTGATTATTTCCAACTTAATCATTTGGGGTCCCTGATATGCCTGCCAAGTTTCATCATCCTAGCTTATGTGGAAGTGCCCGAACTAGCAAAACCCGGACCGACCGACAGACCGACCGACAGACCGACCGACCGACAGACCGACCGACGGACGGACAGAAATTGCGATCGCTATATGGCACTTGGCCGAAGGGCAAGTGCCATAAAAATAAATTAAATAAACCAAAACATTGAGTAAAACAGATCGTTGACTGTTTTTCATTCAAAATCACACCGAACACAGAGCAAACGTCTATTAGCAACAAGACCAAAGGTTTCGATGGGATCCCAAAGGTTAATATATAATAGACTTCCTGATACAGATCATAGGGTAATATTATGTATAGACATATATATATATATAGATAAGATAAGATACATCAAATCTACCTTTACATTTATAAACAGATAAAAATGGCTGACAAACGGATTCAGCAAGTCTCCTCATCCCTATATCGACCCTCTAATCAGCTTGAGCAACATTTTTTACCTTCCGCCAAATTACTGATTTTGGCCAGATTTCTGGCGACCTACTTGTCCGGTAAGAAAACGAACCAGAAAAACGGATTCAGCCTGTCCTCTTACCCCACTGTCAACCCTATAGTAAGCTTCAGGAACAACTTTTATCTTCCGCCAAATTACCGGTTTTGGCCTGATTCCGGGCGAACTACTTGTCCGGTAAGAAACTGAAGCTGAAGAATGGATTCAGCATGTTGCCTTACCCCTATATCGACCCTATAATCAGCGTCAGGAATAACTTTCTATTCAGCATAACCTTTCACTATATCTTTCACTAGATACATAGGCAAACTAGGCCGTTTCTGTTTCACATACTGCTCTCGTAACCTTTCGAGGTGTAATTGGCCGTTGGTTAAGTTTAGGCCACGTTTATTTCTTTTTTTTCCCATCTTGGAGGTTACATGTAACAAGCACAAATCCTCTATGCACCTAGAAAGGGGATGAAATACCTCTGCTGCCAAAAATATGCCTCTTTCCAGCACACGGCACATTCACCCCGTGGACCCCTTTTACGGCAAATTTTTATGACTCCCTAAAATCATCAACGTCAAGCTGTAAGATTAGCGGCGGCCTTTTATTCACTCTGTTAAAAGTTACAATGGACAACTTGAAGAAAATGTAAGGCGGTAATTAGCAGAAATCAGGGGACTGAACCAACCACAGAAGCAAACTCGAAATTTCGCTGAGAACATCCTATTACTACTTTTTTTGCGCATCCGTCAATATCAAAAGTGTTTCAATCCCTTGGCCCTCTGTGGCACACTAACGGTAGAAAGTTTTTTTGTTTTCTTAACTTTTCTCGTTACAGGATTGTCGGCTTCAGATTCCGTTGAGATCTTCTTGTAGCCCCGTGTATTTTCTTTAAAATGGCTATTCTGTTTGTTTTTTCTTTCTCACCCAGCTCCCTCACAAACTCCAGAAAAGATTTTTCGTTTAGCATGGGAAAGGCCTATACCTGCTACTCTTCACACTTAGAATGCGCACTGGAAGGATGCTAGTAATAAATTTATAAGCAAAACCCTTGTGGCACAAATGATCATGGGCTATGATGTATCATTTGAACAAAAGTACTTTTCGACCTTGCCGTTAAGATGCACACTTTGAGGGAGCTAGAACTTCATTTGTAAGCAAAACCCTTGATGCAAAATGATAATAGGCTCATGGGGACCATGAAAATATAGCCTATATTTTACTTAAAAGTATTGTTCTTACTTTGCGGTCAAGATTGGTACTTTAAGGACTAGTCGGACTTGGAAAATGGAGATTTCTAAGCCAACTCGTTGAATCTATAATACTCCAGCCAAGTTTCATTGTCCTAGCACATCTGAAAGTACCTTAACTCGCAATCACTGGAATTCTGGACCCCCCCCCCTACAACTCCTCCACAGTCGCCGGGGCCAATCAGGTTTTGGTTGCATTCCAGAACGGTGTCGACTATATTGTAGCAAAATTGGTTACAGTCGTGACGTATTTAGTGACATCACGTGATTGTGGCCCCAACCTAGCATTTGATTGTCCCTAGGCCGTCTCATAAATGTAAACGCACCCGCGCCTCGCTGGCCGCTTGGCTCTATATATAAATATATATTAAAATATATATTCACTGATACGAATAAACTGCAATTTTTTGTTTTCTGAGGTAAAATAAATCAAATCCTTGTGACGTCACGCTTGTAACGATTTTTGTTACAACTTAGTTTAGACCTCCAGAACTAAATGATAACAAATTTTTATTGAGAACTTTTTGCGTTCCAGGTTTCTGATTTCAAAATTTAAGCTCCGCCCACCTACAATTTCCGTTCCAGAAGTTTGAAGATTGTTGACTGTTTTGTAACGACAGTCCGTGAGCATCATTGGAAAAAGTTTTTTCCAAAAATACTTTTTTCTTTGGGGGAGGGGGAGAGGTTTCAAAGTTAAATCGAACCCAGGTCCAAAATTAGATGTACAACCCAAAATATTCAAATCCTGGTTCTCCTAAATTTACTAGATGATCGAATTTGAAAAGTTCTGTTTTACTTGTCTTCTGTACTCCTTATCGACACTTATTATCTTAGAGCACTAGCACTAGAATATCACGAATATCCTTTGTGCAGCCTAGCACTAGCACTTGCCACAAATATCCATTTCACGAACTAACATTTGACATCGAGAAATCGTAGATTCACATATATTGCACCATCTACGAGCTTTCCATCCCAGCAAGACTTTTCTGCATACTAAAACATAGGATCGATCAGTTCTCTCCATTGTGAATTACGATCTTTATGATACCACCAGTCACAACCACGCCCGATTCGAAATTTGAAATTACTTTTCGCGCTGCTAAACTGCCATATAGCTAAGGCAGATAAAGAGCGTGTTCCACCCTACTTACCGTGGTTACTACGCTAGTTACCGTAGTTACTACGCTAGGCTGCAACGCTTTTTGAATTTTTCGGTCACATATCAGGCCGCGGGGTGATCCGACCAATCACGTTACAGAGATGCGTAGTTACTACGCTAACTACGCTCCCGAGCGTGGTAAGCAAATAGTTACTATTTTGAGAAGGCTGGAACGGTTAGCGTAGTAACTTTTCGTGAGGCTGGAACGGAAATAGTAACTAATAGTTACTATTGGTAGAGGGGTGGAACACGCTCAAAATCAATTCTCTTGAAACGACAGGGGATATGACCTAGCAAAACAGAACCAGAGGAGAACAAAAACCACGAGAAAGGATAGGCGAAGGGATCAACTTGTAGCAAAGTTTCGGTGTTTCCAAGTAACTCCTTGAAGAAGATTCGGCAACCACAAATGAAACCTTATTCAGGGGTGGCCCGAAGCACTCAGGCCAGGGGGGGGGGGGGGTGAGGCCCTCATTTCAACGACTTCTGGATCACAATATACGACTCGAACGTACCGACAAAAATGAACCGTTGCCGCAAATTCCCCACCAACAAATAATAGAACCAGTGTATATATAACTAATTACAATGCATCACCTGAAATTATTCTTGTAATGAAAATTCGCATATACCTAAATTCACAACCTCAGCTTTGCATTTCAGCTTCGCTAAAGAGGAAAGCTTCCAACGCCTGTACCCAGGACAATTAAAGCAAGCGCCGCAGGCGTAATTTTTTCATTCTTTCTTTTTCTGACAAGATTTAATTACTTACCATCCAAATTGTAGAATTTAATGTGTTTCAAATCTGAAAAATTCCAAGCCTAATCGCCAAATAAAATGCGTCAAAGGCGAAATTTTGTAAACACTGAGGAGCAGAGCATCTTTTCGCGGTCCCAATGAAAAGTAAAGAATACCTATGACATCCTGAATAAAGTAGACCCAAAGTAGATTTGTTCCAAATTTACAGCAAACGAAAATGTAATTTAAAAGACATGCTTACTCAGAAACAAAACTAGGAAAACATGTTTGCCGGTGAATTTAAAAAATATAACACCTGATTTACTCTGACTTTTGGTCTTCGTACGACAGGAGTTTACAGATTCGGACTTGACTTTTTATCTTTAAAAAAAGACGCCGACGAGACTAAGTTGCATTTTTTCGGATGTAGTTCTGACATACTTTTGTTTATTTATACTTTTGTTTATTTATGTTATTTTATAAACGGTACCGTGTACCGTTTTGTTTCTCCATTCGACACCCTTTACTTTCAAAACCAAAACAAAAGTACGTCAAACCATAATGAAACTACATCCGAAGAACTGCAACTTTAAACTGGTTTGCAGAATTTGATTCCTTTTGTGTAAAAGCAAAAACCCGATTCATTGACGAAATAAATTTTCGGCTTTCACTCGACAGAAACAGGAGGAGGGGACGTCCCCCCCCCCAATGTTGTCGGCCATCGGACCAGTTTGGAGGCATTTGTTGGAGACACTTTGATGTTGTACTATGGTGTTGCTTTTGTGTTATTTGTTTGTTAGTTTATTGCGAAAGTTGAATTAAAAAGTTAATAATAAGAATAGCCGAGTCGGCGCGAAGCGCCGCGATTTTTCGTAAAAGAAGTCGATTTTTTTCTTGGAAACAGTCGTTTTTCTTCAAAATGGTCGTTTTTTCGTAGAAACAGTTGATTTTTTCCTTAAAAACAGTCGTTTATTCTGCTTAAACAGTCGGCAAAAATGAAGAGCCAGTCGGTAAATACCTTGCCCCCCCCCCAAAGATTTTGGCTAGTGACGCCTCTGACCTATTGTAATTTTGACGGGCTAAAAAAAAAAAATCTGCAAGACCTAAGTGAGACAGATACAAATCATATGCGAGTAAAACAGATTTTAAAACAAGGCGAGTTCGGCTGTCCTCCGACAAAACCTAGTATCTGCACCTGAGTAGTTTCCGAGAAAACCGCGAAAACGTTGTTTTTTAAAGCTGCTTCTTTTTTCGTATAATTTTTAATGCTTTAAAGATATGGAAAAATAGCAAATAATTCCCTGATTTCAACTATACTAATTACAAGGCATTTGTTATTTTTAAACACATGAGAAGGTAGATACTAGGTTTTGTCAAGGTAGATACTAGGATATGTCAGTGTTTTTCCGGTGAGATCAACATGAGATTCCTCCGCTGGTGGAGCGGAGGTTTGTCAGATACTAGGTTTCAAATTTATAGTATGTACATACTGGGTAAAGCCCGAAAATAAAGTTGAGCCTTTGACTGGTGCGGATTTACGACTGAAGCTAGGTTACTTCAACAAAAATTTATAAACGACTCGGACTGTGTTAGTTATACTGAACCAAAAACAATGTATGAAGCAGAGCAAATTAATACTCCGCCTGCCTTGAGGGAAAGGCGGACCAGTTGACAATAGCCGCGTTTTTTTCTAAAACTCCATGTTCCTTACGCCGATCTCCGTTTTGCTTATAAGCAAGTTTTTTGTTCAATGAGTTTCAAACTCGTTCTCCGTTGAGGTTGTTACAAAAAACGCTTATTGCACCAGTTTTCAACTGAGGGGTTAGTAACTAAGAAAATCAGGATTTGCATACGACTTTGGATCACTCATGAAAATTTAATCCTTTTTAATCCGAGATAATGACCCATTGTTCAAGGGTCGAATGTCTTCAAGGCGCAAAAGAGCCTTAGTCAGTTGAATGTCGGAACTCTGAACATGATTATCCTTCCTACCATCCTACCAGACTTTGAGACCCTAGCAAATAGTAGGCCTAATACGAGACAAAGACACAGGGATTCCGGGAGGCTTTATATCGAAGCCAGAATTTCTCAGATTGATGCCTGTTTTGCCAATTAAAAGCCTTACCTGTCTAGTCTAGAAAGAATACAGGTACAGAATTCGATGAACATGATTATCTTCCTACCATCCTACCAGTTTTAGCAAATAGTAGGCCTAATACGAGACAAAGACACAGGGATTCCGGGAGGCTTTATATCGAAGCCAGAATTTCTCAGATTGATGCCTGTTTTGCCAATTAAAAGCCTTACCTGTCTAGTCTAGAAAGAATACAGGTACCTCGAAACGAAGGTTCGATACCACCCATTCTCCTCTTTTGTTGTGGAAATCAATGGTCGGTTGCCAAAGACGCTAGATAACATTCTCAACTCGAGCTTCAGTAAGCAAAAGGACGTTTACAGTCTGAAATAAAACATTACCGAATTACGAGAAACGCAGTACTACAATCTAAAGTAAAACGAAACGTTTTTTATATATGCAACGCTGAAGGCCCTATGAACCAGTTTTCAAAATTTGCCAATTTTTAGGAAAGCTTTTCTTAGAAAACTGTTTCAAAGGGCCTTCAGGATTGCAGCTAGGATGAACTCGGGAAAGTCCGGCCACGGGGTAAGTCCGGCCATTTCACCCCTCGTCTGTGTTTTTTGTGTATTTACTGTGGCTAACTAGCCTCTTTTCATCCTTAAGGATAGCACTTGGGAGCAGTGTTGGAGATTTCCACAATTGTATTTACCTCGCGAAGTTACAACAGGTTGAAAATTTGAGGACGGCCATTTGTATGGTTCCAGGGTAGGGGATGGAGATGCAGTCAGTTACAGCTGTTTTGGAAATGTATTTACAATCTCTATGGTGATTGGAGAGTTCCCCAGAATATTTCCACATTTTACTCTACATAGCTACTTGACTTAGAGTGATGGCCGGACTTACCCCCAAAATATCCCTGTTTTGGGAAAGAGCGGCCGGCAGTACTTTCCTCGCATGAGGGAACTTCGGCTACTGGCCGGACTTCCCCCAAACAAGTGATTTTTAACGGAAATAGCCTTTCACTTTGTGCAAAAAATAAAATGATTCAGGCCAGTTCAAGCATTTTCAATTTCCTGCTCTTACTAATCGTTGCAACAGGAGACAGACTAACAGTTTGGTGTAACTAAACAAAAACAGTTTGGTGTAACTAAACTGCAGTTTTGGTGTAACTAAACAAAAAATGTGAAGGACATAACAATAATGATCATTAACGAGACAATAAATCATTTAAAGGGCGAAGTATTTTCCGAAACAAAAAAAAATGGAATACCTATAGGCTACCAAGAAATTCCAACTGAAGTTGAAATTAAAGCCGCTTAAAAATTAAGCCATTAAAACTTACTGAATCAGGGTCGTTTGGAGTTTATCAAAATCGTCAAGGGATCAAAGCGTACTAGGCGACCATTACCAAACGCAAATGAGTGCTAGTCTGAGCAAAGTTTGTGGACGAAGTTCTGATTGTATTTGAAGTTTCCTATTCAAACATATGATCAAGATTTACAAGAAACCACATTTTCGTGTGTACCACACTGTCATTGTCGTGCATTTTTGTTCCAGGGTAAGTCCGGCCGGCCGTAGTTACCACAGACTAAGGAAAAATCAATGGTTCTGACATGTGGTGGCTTCTGTTGATGACATAGCCTAGTTTTAGAGATGCATTCATATTGATCGCGGCATGCTCTACAAGATGTCAGGCTCCAATTATTTGTATCTTCAAAAATAAAAAAGATAGATGGGGTGGCCGTATTTACCCTAAATTTGGGGTAAATCCGGCCACCCTGAGGTATCCTAGTTAGAAGGACCACGGAACTTGACTGAGTTAAGTTATCAAGAAACTTAGATATGCAAAATATCCGCAAGAATGTCAACTACCCTAGAGATACATTCAACCAAGTCCGGCACTCAACAGGAAATCTTCCATCATACTTTTGAAAATAAAGCATATTAAATGGCCGGACTTTCCCGAGTTCACCCTACATAACGTTTGATCGGAAAACTGGTTCAAAGAGCCTTCAGCACTGCATGCTGAAGGGTTGCAGCTACATAACATTTCATCGGAAAACTGGTTCTAAGGGACGGCATCGTTGCATGCTGAAGTGTTGCAGCTACATATCAGCGTCATCAAAGACAATGGCTGGGGGTTGGGATGGTAAGGGAGACTGAGGGATAGGTTCGGGCTCAGGAAGGAATGTAGGGTCAAAAGATGAAGTGGTTTTAAAAACCACAAAACCAGACAAGGGAGGATCCGCAGTATCAGAAGGATGATCCAACCGTGTATGGGTGCCCAAACTAGTCTTCCAGTCAAATTCCTTCGGACAAAAAGGGCAGAAAAGCATATCTTGACTAATCTTCCCATCATCGGAAGATCTATAATGTTTCTCAAGAAATAACTCACTGTAGAGTTTGTAACCACAGTCCTTACACCCTACAGAAGATAATTCTAAAAAATAAAGTAAAAAGATTAAAACAGAGTTTATAAAACTCTGTTTTAAGGTATTTACCGAATGGCTGGTCATTTTTACTGACCGTTTTTGAAGATAAAATCGACTATTATTGAGAACAAGAGCTGGGTCATTCCAGCGAAATAAAGCCAGGCAAAAAAATCGATTTCTCAGATTTTGACGAAAATTTCTCAGAATGATCTACCAGGGTCCAGGACCTTACCCCAATTTTTTTTCGGCGAAAAAAAAAATTTCGGAATCTTGACGAATTTTTGAAATTTTCGGCCAAATATTCCATTGTTGATGGTCGAAAAAGTCAATATTTTTCAAAAATTCGACAAAAATCAGGGAAATTCAACACGACCTTGAAATTTTTTTAGCTTCTTACCTACATTTAGGACTTCAAATCTCGAGATGTTCAAGTATGTAGGTACTCTTCTTTCCTTTTTACGGTAATTTTGGCAAGGTAATGTAAAAAAAGTGGGTCTTGGTACATCCACTCCCGAAGAACCGGCCAGATCGCGAAAATTCTGAGATTCCCTATGGTAGTAGAGTGAAGAACGAGCTACATTTCTGCATTAGCACTTTTGTGGCTATCGAGCCAGAAATGGTCTTAAATAGCGATGTTAGAAAACTGAAATTCTTGGGAAAATGCATTGTTTTTATGACAAAATTGATTGACCATGCATTTCAAAAATGAAATCGCAAGAAAACGCTGCTGTTCTGACTAATAATTTTAATATTTAGACCATACTAAGGCACAGCCTACCTCACATACGCTACCTTTAATGGAAAACACTTTGTGGTATATAAATGCCATTACTGAAACTGTCATTCTAAAGGCGTCACACTATTTTATTAGTCTGTGGGATCGTATTTTCTGGCGCCATGTATATGCCCCTAACTCTAGCTTCATCCTTATCATAAGCTTCATCCCTTTCATCGAAACACACCGCTATTTTACAACGTGGTTCACGATATTCTGCTTCGAGCGTGTTCCACCCTACTTACCGTAGTAACTACGCTAGGCTGGAACGCTTTTTATGGCACTTGCCTTCCGGCCAAGTGCCATATACCGATCACTTTTCCGTCGGTCGGTCTGTCGGTCTGTCGGTCGGTCAGTCCGGTGATCGCGAGTTAGGGTACTTCCAGATGTGCTAGGACGATGAAACTTGGCAGGCGTATCAGGGAACCGACCAAACTAATTTAGAAATAGTCACTTCCCCGATCCGACCATCATGGGGGGAGGGAGGGGAGCCGGAATCCGGAATTTAGGGGCATGCATAACTTTCAAACGGGTGATCGGATCTTAATGAAACTTGATATTCGGAAAGATGTCATTTCTCAGATGTCCCAATTCAGGTCCGGATCGAATCCGATTAATGTGGGGGGGAGTCGGAGGGGGGAACCGGAAATCATGTGACACGCTTAGACTGGAGCGATCGGGATGAAACTTGGTGGGAGGAACAAGCACATACCCTAGGTCCGTCATTGACAGACCCGGACCGGATTCGTGCACTGTGGGGGAGCTGAAGGGGGGGTCCAAAATTCCGGTGATACGGAGTTAAGTTACTTCCAGGTGTGCTAGGACAATGAGATTTGGCAGGCAAATCAGGGACTCGACCAGATTAACCTGGAAATAGTCAACTTCCCGATCCGACCATCGTGGGGGGAGTGACGGGAGGGGGAATCCGGAATCTTGAGGTATGTATAACTTCCGAACGGGTGATCGGATCATGATGAAACTTGATACGTAGAAAGATCACATGTCTCGGATGCCCAGTTTCAAGTCCGGACCAGATCCGATGAAGGTGGGGGGGTCGGAGGGGGGAACCGGAAAACTTGTGACACGCTTTCAGTGGAGCGATCGGATTGAAACTTGCAGGAAAGAACAAGCACAAGCCCTATGTACGTAAGTGACAGAACCGGACAAGATTCGGTCACTGTGGGGGAGTTAGATGGAGGGGGTCCGGAATTCCGATGATCGCAAGTTAAGGTACTTCCAGACGTGCTAGGACGACAAAACTTGGCTTGAAAATTATAGACTTGACATGATTGGCTTAGAAATAGTCAGTTCCCTTATCCGACCATCCCTTAAAGTACTAATGCTAACCGCAAAGTACAAAAAATACTTTTAAGCAAAATATACATTTTCGTGATCCCTATGAGCCCATGATAATTTTTGCCTCAAGGGTTTTGCTTACAACTGAATTCCTTAATAATTCCTTATAAAGTACTAATCGCAACCACAACGTACAAAAAATACTTTTTAGCAAAATACACATTTTCGTGATCCCTATGATCCCTCACAAGTGATTTCCTTAAAGTACAAACAATACTTTTGAGTAAAATATACATTTTCGTGCTCCCGATGAGTTCATCATGTTTTTTACTTCAAGAGTTTTGATTACAAATGATCACAACAAACCCACAAATTGACGAATTCCTACTTTCATCCTCTGACCCAGCCTTGCAAGTGCCATATGAGCTTCCAGCTCTTGTTATTTTTTCGGTCTAATATCAGGCCGCGGGCTGATCGGACCAATCACGTTGCAGAGATGCGTAGTTACTACGCTTACTTCGCTCCCGAGCGTGGTAAGCAAATAGTTACTATTAGTTACTATTTTGAGAAGGTTGGAACGGTCAGCGTAGTAACTTTTCCTGAGGCTGGAACGGAAATAGTAACTAATAGTTATTATTGGTAGAGGGGTGGAACACGCTCTTCAATCATTTTAATCAAGTCGGACGGCTATATTAGAGAAAGAAGATTTTCACCACGGGAAATATAGAGAGATTGCACCATATCCGACGAAAACGGTGGGATATTCCCAAAAAATTTAACATTAGGAAGTATAGGACTTTCAACTTTGAGACTAAATTACCGGCCTTGGATAGCTGCTGTGAGTCAGAGAGTTGTTGGAATCGTTATCTGGCTTCTTCTTGTTGGAATAATACAACTGTTATGTTCTTTTTATGAGAGTTTGAAGGCTTCAAAGTTTGTCAACAAAGAGGAAGTCTCGCGTCCTATTGGTCAGCTACGACGCGTACCTTGAAGTCCGCGTCATAACCGACCAATAGGACGCGAACCTCCGTCTTTGTTTACAAGCTTTGAAGCCTTCAAACTCTCATAAAAAAGAACATTAATTTGCGAAAGTTGTATTATTCCAACAAGAAGCCAGATAACGATTCCAACAACTCTCTGACTCACAGCAGGTCTCCAAGACCGGTAATTTAGTCTTAAAGCTGAAAGTCCTATCCCTCGTAATGTTAATTTTCTTTGTTATGATCCCGACGATGACGGTGTAGTGTCGGTGTAGAAATACCCGTTTTCTTCGGGTAGGGTGAAATCTCTCTATGATGGGTATGTGCCGATGGAAAATTTGACTCTCACTGGATTTTTGGTAGAATTTTACACCCCCGAGACCACTTTAGTCCTAGGTCGCTTCTGGAAGCGTCTTGAATGTGTGATATATTTCAATATCCAGTCTCTAATTCTCATAAAAGGTAATTACTGGCGGGATCTAGTTAGGCGGGATCCACTACCAGCTCGGAGACTATGTCTGCTTCCAGATTTGCGATAACTGGGAGTTGGGCAAAGTTGTCGACACGGATGAAGACGTAGAAGAAGCCTGCATAACCATTTTGCGGAAGTCAGTCGACCCCTTAGGTTTTTTAGTCCCCGAAGACGAGGTTGAGAACTGGTGACAGATGTTGATAGACTGACGATAGAAAAACTTGCAACTTCGCCATAATATTAACGTGTTCTACATTTCTTTGTACATAGTTGCAAATACAAAATTTCAGTTTCTTAAATAATTGCAGCCTATAGATAATAAAAATGTACTGACAACGGAACTCGGTTAGCGTTTCAAAATTGCGTATAACCAAGTATATGAGTAATTTACCACCCTCGCGCAAACTTACACGTGAAAAGAGCAAAAGCACGCATTGTATTAAGTTTCTGAAAGTAGGCCAAAGAGAAGATTTTGGGCCCTTGGGCAGCTAAGAATTGTCCAGGCAGGTTGTGGTCTAACAGTAAAATCTGAAAACTGAAACCAGGGTTAGAGCAGCATTCATTTCTCAATTTTTATTTTTAGGTTGTGAGACTAATTCATTTTGCATAAAAACAATGGATTTTCTTAAGAATTTCAGTTTTCTAACATCGCTATTTAAGACCATTTCTGGCTCGATAGCCACAAAAGTGCTAATGCAGAAATGTAGCTCGTTCTTCACTCTACTACCATGGGGTATCTCAGAATTTTCGCGATCTGGCCGGTTCTTCTGGAGTGGATCTACCAAGACCCATTTTTTTTACCTTACCTTGCCAAAATTACCGTAAAAAGGAAAGAAGAGTACCTACATACTTGAACATCTCGAGATTTGAAGTCCTAAAGGTAGGTAAGAAGCTCAGAAAATTTCAAGGTCGTGTTGAATTTCCCTGATTTTTGTCGAATTTTTTAAAAATACTGACTTTTTCGACCATCAACAATGTAATATTTGGCCGAAAATTTCAAAAATTCGTCGGAGTCCGAAAAATTTTTGTTTCGCCGAAAAAAATTTGGGGAAGGTCCTGGACCCTGGTAGATCATTCTAAGAAATTTTCGTCAAAATCTGAGAAATCGAATTTTTTGCCTGGCTTTATTTCGCTGGAATGACCCAGCTGTAAGCTCATATAGCACTTGCATGGGCTGAGATATATTTTTGACAAAAGCACTTTTCGACTTTGTGGTTAAGATGCGCACTTTAAGGCATATGTAACACTACCAACGATCGGTGCACCAGACAGACTGCACGAATCCAGCGTGAATTTGTTTAATGAAACCTGTTGCTTCGGAGAACTAATCTGATCCTGTTTTAGAACTAAATGCGAGTAAAGAAGGCTCTTGTTTTACGCAAAAACTGGGACAACACTACTAGGCTCCGTAAAGCGGGAAACGCGAGGCAAACCCTTGAGACTGGGAAGTCCCTGGAGACATTTCAATAGTCCAGCCTTTATCCGGCCATAAGCGAGAAAATCGATAACCCTTACCCTGAATGCGTTTTCCATTCCAGCTCTCTGAGTATCCTCGTTGCGGTTCCACTTTCAAATTCACTTCGGAAAAATACCCTGTTTTGTATAGGCAGCCATTTTGAAAATACTGACGTTCTATACTCCAGTCGAATACTATCATTGTTGCAAATAGATGGGTTTACACAACTGAAGTAGACCTAAAATAACAAAAGATCATGTTTAAAATTTATCGGAGTCGATATTGTCATTCTTATCAAGTTACTTCCTTGGGGGAACTCATAGAAAACAAGACCAAAGTTTTCGATGGGATCCCAAAAATTTAATATTTGATCCAGACAACTAGGTCTTGTCTTCGCCAGATCCACACGAACTATATGTCCGGGTAAAATGATTGTCATATACAGATTCAGCGTCTTTTCTTACCCTTAAATCTATCATCTAATTGTAATCTTTTTCAATATTCAGGAGTAATCAACCCTTTCATTTGATGCAGTAAAAGTAAAACTAATTTCCATTTGTAATTGTAAGACGGGTGCGTCCATTTTGAGAGCAAAAGGTCAAGACGGGGAAGTTCCGATGAAAGTATTTTGCAAATAAGGTGTGTTGGTGACCCAAGGAGTTCTCCGCGCAAGGGGGTAATTTCGGGTAGCTCGAGGGAAGAATGGCATTTCAAGGAGATTATTTAAGGTTAGAATCAAGGTAAAATCGGGGAGTTGTGATCAGTCTGTGGAAGGTGTAACTAGTGAGACATAAGTGATAAGTGAGTAGTGGAAAGAAACTTTGCTGAAATTGAGTAAATATTTCGGTTCTTTTAACCTTTGGGTTCCTACTCTAAAATAACATAACTTATCATATTTTTGGAAATTCAGTCTCTACACAAAATCTCACAGGGTATTTGTTTTCGTACCTTGCGTGTACCTTTTGATGTCCGGACTTACCATCTTTACATCCGCAATTAACTGACAAGTTTTACAAACAATTACCACATTCTTACGCCGGGGTTCCGGGACTGCTAAGGTCTCAAGGCCTGCCGTGTAGGAAATCTTCGTGACTAATTTACCTTCTACTTACTTGTTTAACTTACCTGATTCTTACGCCGGGGTACCGGGACTGTAAAGGTCTCAAGGCCTGCCGTGTAGGAAATCTTCTTGACTAAATGACTTTCTACATCTTTGTTTAACTTACCTTATTCTTACGCCGGGGTTCCGGGACTGCTAAGGTCTCAAGGCCTGCCGTGTAGGAAATCTTCTTGACTAAATGACTTTCTACATCTTTGTTTAACTTACCTTATTCTTACGCCGGGGTTCCGGGACTGCTAAGGTCTCAAGGCCTGCCGTGTAGGAAATCTTCGTGACTAAATGACTTTCTACATCTTTGTTTAACTTACCTTATTCTTACGCCGGGGTTCCGGGACTGCTAAGGTCTCAAGGCCTGCCGTGTAGGAAATCTTCGTGACTAATTTACCTTCTACTTACTTGTTTAACTTAGCTGATTCTTACGCCGGGGTACCGGGACTGTAAAGGTCTCAAGGCCTGCCGTGTAGGAAATCTTCTTGACTAAATGACTTTCTACATCTTTGTTTAACTTACCTTATTCTTACGCCGGGGTTCCGGGACTGCTAAGGTCTCAAGGCCTGCCGTGTAGGAAATCTTCTTGACTAAATGACTTTCTACATCTTTGTTTAACTTACCTTATTCTTACGCCGGGGTTCCGGGACTGTTAAGGTCTCAAGGCCTGCCGTGTAGGAATATTTGGTAACGACTTACCTTCTTTGACATTTTGACCAAGATTAACTTGACTTATCTACCGCATTCTTCTATTGGCATTCACCGCTTCATTTCGAGTTTTCAACAAATGGAAGAAGAGGATCAGGGACGAAGGAAGGAATTTTAATAGAAAGCATTTCACTTTTGCATCCAGTTTCGTGTTCAATAAACTTCTACGAATTTCAACTAAAAGGTGGTGTTTGTTTCGGTTTAGCGGGTCTTGCCTGCCACGTGGGCAGGTGAGCTTAGGCCGCTCGTTACGCTATCTCGAGAGCTGAGCTGATTGTGGCTTTAGCCCCGTTACAAATAATGGTGACAGCCTATCTAAACAACCCAAGCCTTTGAACTTCCTTCGACCTGATCGCTTCGCTAATTTTAAGGGGGGCGGAATCTTCCAAAATTTTTGACACATTTTTTGACATTTAAGTGAACTGTTTGACGATTGTTTTACTCTGTGATAAGTGCAAACAGTGATTATGTTGGATTTTCCTGAGTGTGCCGAGCCATCACCGACCCTTTGATTCTACATCTACGATCGCTGTTCAAGGTAACCAAGAATTATTTTTTTTGTTTTCACTTTCATCATGGCTACTGATAACAGTACCCCCTCAACTATGCCACAGAGCACGCTGTCAGGCTCAACGGCAACGTCTCTCACTCCTGCTATTTCTTCTGTTCCTATTATGTCAGCGCCAGTGATTTCGGCTGTTCCTACGTTAAGTGGTCAACCTACTGGGTCGCAAGCAATTCAGTATTATGTTCCTTCCCCGGTTACACAGCCTTTGCAAGCTGTAAGCACTATTGACCCTTTCACTATCGTCAAGAAATTAACTGATGCACAGAACATTTCGTCATGGGTTAAGCAGCTCAGAAGGGCTCAAAGGAGTTTGCGTAAATCGGAAGGCGAGTTTATTGCGGAATACGCACCACTGTTGGCCGAAGAACCTTTTTCTGATTACATTGAACGGTATGCGACGGTAGCCTCATTCAACGATTTGTCTAGATTGTTAGAAGCAAATTTTGGCGATAGTAATACGGCTGCTGATAAGTTGAATGTTTTGATGAATATTAAGCAACAAGAACGTGAGCCGGTAACCCAGTTTTTCATGCGGGTCGACTCAGTTGCCGAGGCTTATAGCAATATGACGGGCCGGGTTTTTGCTGGAGATGCGCTGGAGACATTGAAGCTCCAAGCCTTTGAGCGCGGTTTGCTCGAGGGTTTCAGAATGTTTACTTTGGAACGAAAAAGTAGTTACCGAAATTTAAATGAGGCTCTCCAAATTGCAAGAGTTTATGAAGAAGCACATGGAGTTGGGAGCAAAAGAAACGTACCTGAAAATTTGGTTTGGTAGTATTTGTCAGCGGGCACCCGGACTGATCACAACTCACCCGGACCAATTCAACGGTCCGGAGATCAGGTTTGTCGGGGACACAACCGTCAGAAATTTTCAGTGCTATTAGTGGGTTCAGCGCGATTTTCAATTATTTAAAAGAAACGTAGTCCTGTATAGTTTTAGCCTAGTTCGAGGGTAATAATGTATACATTTTCACTTTAACCAACATGCTTATCTATTCTTTAATTGCAGTTAAATAGCGTTGGGACCAGAGGTCACGCAAAAGTTGCCGTTTCGGGGGTTGGTCAGTCAGTAAGTATAGTAAGGCTCCAAGTCAGCCTTCTTCACGATACATTTCGTCACTTCGAGAGCTTTACACTTTGTATGATGTTTCAGCGATAATGGGTTACATGTGGGACACAAAAACAGCCAGTTTCATTCACGGCAAAAAAAAAAATATTTATTTGAAGTATCATGAGCAAGTTGTTTATAATTTTGGTTCTTTGTTTTCATTATTTAGTCAATGTTTTTAGAGAAAAGAAAACTTAAATTTTTAGCCGCCCACGAAAGGATTTTTTTTTTCGAAAATTGTTATAAGCAATTGAATGATTTATTTTTAATATTGGCAGCAGGCTTTTCCCGGAAACGTTGATTTAGTAGAACCTTTGAATGTGAAGAATAAGGTGTTAAAGGATCCAGGATGTCCGTGAAGTCGCGGATTTCCTTAGTAGAAAAGGCTTTGATAGCCAGAAAAAGGGGTTGTCGGATGATTTTGTTCAGCTGCGAGGGACACTTCTCAGTCCAAATGTGACTGGAATTAGTTCCCGTAGTTCCAGAATGCTAGCTGATGGTGTCGAGGGGTCCGATGTTGACCATAAGATGCTTCAGCCGGGCCCTGGGTCGAGTATGTTAAATCCTGGCCAGGTGGAAATATATGAGACCGGTACCGGACCAGACAGAGATCTGGTTATGATATAGACACTGCGAACAAGCAGGTCTAATTATGTGTTCCCGACCCCCATCGCACAATGATGCGGTAGTGAGTAGACCAGAAAATGGTGATATTATGGTAAGGATCCTTATGTTGAATTGTGGAGACTCCAAAGGAGACTTGTGTTGTTTTTTTTGTTTGAAGTAGTTTTCATAAATGGAGCTGTGTAGTGGGTGAAATATTCGTACGACCTTTCGAAAGAGGAAAACCGCATGCGCGCAATTTTAACATCTTAAGTGGTTTGCCTGAGTAGATGGTGCCGGGAGTAATTCGCTTCTTACATTCACATTTATTGTTATTTGCGCACGCGCGTTACGATCGTTGCTTATAAAAAGCTGCGGAAATTGTGTATATTTGACAAGGAGGCAAAAAGGAGTTCTAGAATACGTCGGGAATCGCCATGCTTGCAATTGAGTTATAAAGCAAAGAATTATTTAGTTAACGCCCAGAGTTGTGACAAGATAAAGAGAAAGAAATAAAATGAATAGTAGGACCTTTCGTGGAATTTATGTTACGGCAGAGTCGATTTTGATATGATGCGGCGAATCGTTTAAAATTACGTTTGAGCGTGATAGGCTTATTCTTACAGGAAGTAGAGTAGTAGCAGTAATTTAGTTTTGGAAGTAGAAGAGAGATTGAATGCTGAAGCTGTGTGGCGCTTCTTTTGAGCAGATGTGTGCATGTAGTTTCTTATTTCAAAGCATGGTAGTTTTGACAATTCACACTGTTCCGCGAAATGTACTATAAGTTTAGAAATCGCAAGTTTTTTTTTTTGCTTTTCGTTTAACCCAAGTTGTCAATGGTCTGTTGGTAATAAACTCAAAGTTCTAAGACTTTTTTTTTTGATAACGCACAAGAAATTACCAATTGAGATTGGGATAATATGTTTGCTTGATTCAGATGAAAAATAAGAAAAGAGTGAACTAAATGCCAGGAGTAGTTAGTCGGGTAGTTGATTCGTTTATTCACGGAACAGTTGGTCGTTCAGTTATAGATTAAGTTTCCGAAATCAAGTTGGTACGCAAAAGATTCTCAAATTGGCTTTTAAAGTAGTTTGAGCATTTTGTAGGCCTTAGGGTGACTGGATTTGAGGCTATTAGATTCTCAGAGTGATTTTGCTCTTAATTAGTTTGAATGTTTGTGTGTTGTTTAGAAACTAGAACAGATTTGGTAATAGGCTACAGTAGAAATTAGCTGGATGGATAGTTGCATGGAATTAGTGGACAGAGATACTGAAAAAAAAAATGAAATTCGTAATTAAGAGAACGCTTCGCTTAACAAGAGGAGGTCGGAACTTGTAATCTTTTTCAATATTCAGGAGTAATCAACCCTTTCATTTGATGCAGTAAAAGTAAAACTAATTTCCATTTGTAATTGTAAGACGGGTGCGTCCATTTTGAGAGCAAAAGGTCAAGACGGGGAAGTTCCGATGAAAGTATTTTGCAAATAAGGTGTGTTGGTGACCCAAGGAGTTCTCCGCGCAAGGGGGTAATTTCGGGTAGCTCGAGGGAAGAATGGCATTTCAAGGAGATTATTTAAGGTTAGAATCAAGGTAAAATCGGGGAGTTGTGATCAGTCTGTGGAAGGTGTAACTAGTGAGACATAAGTGATAAGTGAGTAGTGGAAAGAAACTTTGCTGAAATTGAGTAAATATTTCGGTTCTTTTAACCTTTGGGTTCCTACTCTAAAATAACATAACTTATCATATTTTTGGAAATTCAGTCTCTACACAAAATCTCTATCATCTAATCAACTTCAAATAAAAATTTTGCTTTTAACAAATTTTCCGGTTCTGGCCGGATTCCGGACGAACTACCTGTCCGGCGAGAAAATGGTTTTCACCATCGTGTTCAGCATGTCTTCTTACTCCTAAATCGAACATTTAATCAACTTCAAATAAACATTTTGCTTTAACAAATTTTCCGGTTTTCGCCGGATTCCGGGCGAACTACTTGTCCGGCAAGAAAATAGTTTTCACCATCGTGTTCAGCATGTCTTCTTACCCCTAAATCAAACATCTAATCAACTTCAAATACAAAATTTGCTTTTAACAAATTTTCCGGTTCTGGCCGGATTCCGGACGAACTACTTGTCCGGCGAGAAAATGGTTTTCACCACCGTGTTCAGCATGTCTTCTTACCCCTAAATTGAACATTTAATCAACTTCAAATAAACATTTTGCTTTTAACAAATTTTCCGGTTTTGGTCTGAGTCCGGGCGAACTACTTGTCCGGCAAGAAAATAATTTTCACCATCGTGTTCAGCATGACTTCTTACCCCTGAATCAAACATCCAATCAACTTCAAATAAAACTTTTACTTTTAAAAAACTTTCCAGTTTTGGCCGGATTCCGGGCGAACTATTTGTCCGACGAGAAAATAACTTTCATATTCGGATTCAGCGTGTCTTCTTACCCATAAATATACTATAATTAATATAACTTTCAAAAAATATTTTTTTTGCCCCTTAATTTGAAACCCCTCCCCCGCCCTCAAATATATGGCTACACAGCCCATCTTTGAACTTGAACTTTGAAAATCCCTTCGAGAGTTATTGTGCTTACAGACGGACAGACAGACGGACAACTTTTGCGATGTCATAGGTATCCCGCCACTTACGTTTTGGGATCCCAAAAAAACAAAAAAAAACCTACTGGTATTACAATAATTGACTAATTTTTGACCCGCTATAATGCACAACTCTACGCAAACACGGAGTAATTAAATAAAAAGAAAACAAAAGAAAAAAATAAAGAAGGAGTAACATGAATGGCAATAACACAAACTTGTAATATCTAAATTACATCAATGAAGAATTACACTATACAGAGTATGCGCTGGGTTGAGGTTGCGCTTAAGTGCTCTCGCCTATCCATATCCCGGGAGCTTCAAAACAAAATCAAAGCTAACCGAAATTGGGACAACTGAAATTCCCGTGGTCTCAGAGGAAACGGGGAGGGGGGGGGGGCTTTAAAAGTATCAGAAAAACATTGTCGAAAATGGAGAGAAGGGATGCCAACATAGCGGGTTAGGAGTCACCATAAGTCACGCAGCCTATCTGCTAAGTCTGGTCAGGGACGGGTCCGAGATATCATCCCTCACCCAAAGAAAACGCCGTGGTTCAAAGTCTTTCAGGTTCATCCACCAACTTCAAGTTTGAGGGGGGGGGCTGCAGGGGACGATTTTCTGCCCCCCCCCCCCCACTCTGAATCGAAAAGTTCAATTCAATTTAAAGGAACAGTAAACTTGACTACGCAACTTTCGGCCATCGAATCGCCGGGGGGGGGGGGCTTAGATAAATATACAGGGTCTTATTGACGACAGGCCCCACCTTCTTTGTTATCTCGAACCGTCTCGAACCCCCTCCTTAGTGTTCGAAAAGCTAGCTGGCAGGCCCTTGCCCCTTATGCACTGTAATTATGCACTTATGTACTGTAAAAGTTCGCCTTTTTACATGTAGACCACAGAGAAACGACCTCCCCGACAAGGCGGCCGGGGTTCGATTCCTAGTCGCGGCACACAAACCTTTTGCTTTTGCAAACCTTTTGCTCAAAGTCGAATTCTCGGAAAGTGCAATGGTCGTAACGAGAATTTTTCTTACTCTCAATATCGACTCAGGGTACATTCTTGATATGTTAGCTAGCTCCCCGAGTCAAGTTTGAGTCAAGTTTTCTGTTCCTTTAATTTATTTTCAAACCATTCGCGGACTAGCCGAATTTTTGGTTTTTGTCAACAAAAATAACTATATCAAGACATCAATACAACAACAACAACAAAACAGGATAATCAGACCACAATATAGGTTATTTAAATTTAAAGAACAAAAGAAAATTTAAGACATACATTTTTATATTAGTAGTTAATCAAACTGCTTCGGAATTGAGCCGGCTCACGAATGAGGGCACGAAGCTACGCTGATACCGAGCATGAGAGCATATGACCGGTTGTCGAAAATTACCGGAATCGGTTGCGAAGCATCCGCCAGGCCTGACTCGAACCGCGGAAAAACCGGGGGCAGGATGGGGCGTAGGGTTGGGTCTAGTAGGATTTGTTTTCCAAGGTTAAATGACAGGGTTTTGCGGCGTTGGAAAAGGGTTTTAGAGTCATAGGTATCCCTCCGCTTACGTTTTGGGATCCCAAAAATTAAAGCAAGGGTGCACACTTTCCCCCAAGTTGTTCTCTTTATTTATAAATGACCTTGAGGATTTTATGACAAAAATGGGTGCCCCTCTGGTTAGTTGTGACATTATATCTTTATGTATGTTGTTGTTCGCTGACGACATCGCCATGGTAGCAGAGAATCGGTCAGATCTACAAAGGTTGTTGGATATTTTGGACCAGTATTTGGCGAGGAAGGAGCTACAGTTAAACGTGTCAAAAACGGTTGTAATGATATTTTGGAAAGGGGGTAGTTTAGAAGATGAAGTTAAGTTGAAATTTAGAGGGGAGGAAATAAGTTTTAGGGAAGAATTTAATTATTTAGGATGTCTGTTTAAGTCAAACGGTTCTTTTGGGAGCCAAGTGGAAGCAAGTGTTGCAAAAGGTAAGCGATGTATAAATATGGTATTAAGAAGTAAGTTAAAGCAAACAAAAAAAAGCAAACTTTCGCATGCAAACCGATTAGGATTCGCGTAGCGCAGGTGCCGATCTCCTGATTCTCTGCCCTTGGCCGGGGTGCAATGCGTGGCTGGGGGCAAGTCATCCGACGCTTTTCCCTAGATTTCTCTAGGTACCCATTTGAAGCTGGGTGGACTTTTGGCTTGTCTTACGGGGAAGCGCCACTAACCCTCGCCCTAAACCAAACGGTCGGCACAACCGAGACTCGAACCAGCGACCCTTCGCTCGTGAGTTCGGCGCGATAACCATTCGGCCACGGACGGACATCCGAAGATAAGAAGATAGTTAGAAGTAAGAAGTAAGTTAAGGGCTATTGAAAATATGAAGTTACATTAACGGGTTTTCCAGACAAAATTCCAATATCCCTTGGAAATCAGGCGTTAGGTTTAGAACGGCGCTGCTTTCGATTTGAGTCCGGAGGTTTCCTGCCAGCTTCTCTTTCACAATCTGTGTCCTAAAATCAAACACAAATTGGTTTAGTCATTTAGTTAATTGCCACTGCCGTTTATTCGTTTAGTTAGTATGCCACTGGCATGTGTGGTACTTCATTTGTCCTAGTACTATTTCCATTTGAATAAATTTCTACCTACCTACCTGACGATTTCCAAACGAATTCGAAATTTCACATTCAAACTTTTTAGAACGAAGATTTTTTCCTCAAGGCCCATGGTAATATATTACTTTCCAAAGTATTCAATCTACGGTAAAACTGAAGACGTCCCAGCCCAAAACCCAGTTTTGGGTTGCGAGCAGTTTAAGCGATGAGAACTTCAAGCTAGTTGTTTCAAGCGTGTGTATTTTTTTTTTTTTTCTGGGATCCCAAAACGTAAGTGGAGGGATACCTATGACATCGCAAAAGTTGTCCGTCTGTCCGTCCGTCCATCCGTCCGTCTGTGAGCAAGATAACTCTCGAAGGGAAAGATATATTTCGATGAAACTAGGTGGGAAGATCTTTGGGTCAAGGGAAAGGTCGAGTTCGTAGATGGGCTCTATAGCCCTACATTTAGGGGTGGGGGGTCAAATTAAGGGACAAACAAAATATTTTTCAACAACTAATGATATAGTCGAATAAGGGGTAAGAAGACATGCTGAACACGGATATGACAACCACTTTCTCGCCGGACAAGTAGTTCGCCCGGAATCCGGCCAAAACCGGAAAGTTTGTTAAAAGTAAAAGTTTTATTTGAAGCTGATTAGATGTTCGATTCTAGGGTAAGAAGGGATGCTGAACACGAATATGAAAACCATTTTCTCGTCGGACAAGTAGTTCGCCCGGCATCCGGCCCAAACCGGAAAATTATTTTAAAGCAAAAGCTGTATTTGTATAGTTGATTAGATGTCGGATTTAGGGGTAAGAAGAGATGCTGAATCCGAATATGACAATCATTTTTTAGCCGGACATATAGTTCGGCCGGAATCCGGCTGAAACCGGAAAATTTGTTACAAGTTATTAGATGTTGGATATAGGGGTACGGAGATACGCTGAATTCGTTTTTGAGCTTTATTTTTTTGTCAGACAAGTAGTTCCGGAATTTCGCCAAAACCGGAAAATTGGCAGAAGTAAGGCAGGATCATTTAGATCGGTTTCGTCAAAATAGAGGTAAACACATATGCTGAATCCATATCTGAACTCGGTTTTCTCAGATGATTCGCTATTTTGCCTTATTATTATTATGGCGAAGACTGGATCTGGTGAAGACAAAACCTAATTGTCTGGATCAAATACTGAAGTTTTGGGATCCCATCGAAACCTTTGGTCTTGTTTCTCATAGCTGAATGTGTGAACTAAATTTTTGTTTCTTTTTTTATTACTCCCCAGCGTTGAGGGATAGAAATATTTAAATAAACTCACTTTTCCGTCAACAACTCCCCTATGCTAGTCTCATCGCAATGGACAAGCGCAAAATTGTACAAATCCTCCTTCAATTGAATGTCGTCCAGGCTGGAGCTGGCCGCTTGTTTCCAGCAAACCTTCCAACCTGCTTCAAAACCTTCGTCCGAGATTTGCCTACAGGTTTGAGTAGAAGTGAGGAGGTCTCCTGCCTGAAAAGAAGGAAGGGTTACGACGAGGCTGTAGATGTTGCCAATACGGCCTCCCCGATATCCTCCTCGACACCACAGGAAGATCCTTCCGGACTTCTTTACACCCTCTCATGGACCAAACACGCGAAGCAAGAACGACCCGAAACCCAAGCTTGTTGCCCCGCCTATGAAACCTTCAGAAAGATACCTAAGTTCATTCGTTCCGTATTTCACTGAACATTTTAACTGTGCTTGATTTATGTTCGTTTCGTATTTATTGTTTGTTAGTTTGTGTTTTATTTGTATTGTTAATGAGTGTTCGTTTTTCCAATTCCGGCCCCTGTTAGCTTAGTGCTATTAGGGTTGAAATAAAATTGATTGATTGACTGAAATTTCGGAACTTTTAGCCATGGTTCACACAGACTGCGGTTCTGCACTAAAAAGTACGTCTTCGCGTTTCGTGTCAACAAGCTACGTTTGGACGCTACCATTCTTAGTTGAAAGATTTAAACTTTAGCGTCCGCGGCAGAATATAATGCAAGAGGTGCAATATGTGTGAACCAAGGGATACGCACCTCTGTGCTTCACCCTTCTGTTCCTTCCTGCGAGAAGGTTTCAATTAGTTTGTACGCGGGTTTGAAATGTTTCTCTTATGTTCAGTATTGGTCTGGACATTACAATTACAATTCGGTTTATGGAAAAAGGAAAGGAACAAGGTGAACAACAGGCGAATGCTGATGCAAGTGTGCACACGATAAATAGTTGACTACTATTTATGCGATTTTGAGATTTGGAAAGAAGGAGACTGAGGTCCTAGGAATACAGGGAGGCACTGGATGGGGTTTAACCGTTTAAGGTTGACTCCATATCTTATACTACCAGCCCGTGCATGCGAGGGTGTGAATATAGTACTATTCTCACCCTCGGAGGCAAGGGCGAAACCAGTTCATAGCGAATGCGCAAAGCACAGGGTAGCTGGGGCAAAGGCCCAGGTAGGTAGGTAGGTAGGTACTTTACGCAAAAGGAAAAAAAAGTGAAGAAATTGGATAAAAACTCGTTTACCCGTGTGTATGGTACGGTAGCACCTTTTTTCAACCGTTTCAGGACAATTGTAACCTATGATTTTTATATACACAATTCACGGTTTAAGACACATTTCATCAAAATATGAACGCGAATTGAAATGACAAGTCATGAAAACAATTAAAAAAATAATTCGTCATAAGTTTCGCTACTATTCCAATATTTATAAAACAAAATGATTGAGATAGAAAAAATTCATCGGAGATGAAATGGTCAGATGAATAAGGTAGAACGCGCAGAGAGCGGTCGGGGGCGTTTTTTTTCCCTTTAGTCGCTTGACTTGACTTTCCTGTGGATGTTTCTCGGCAAATGGAACTGTTTATGCGAGCTCATCTCCGACCAATGTTCTGCTCTCTAGGTCGAACAGAAGTTTCCACGGGATTCTCATTCGTCCGAGCAGACTGTCCAAAACTTTGAGAAACAGAAACAAAACGAAGTCAGCAGAGGCTGAGGATCCCTAAAAGTGCTAAGCTAAAGTCAGATGTCTCCAACGGCGCAAAATAAACTATAACAGCAGGCAAACTATAAATACATGCACTAAGAGATCAGAAAACGAATCCGCAAGACTGAACAACGTACCTCAATAGCTTTCTCAGCAACCAGGGTAAGTACCATCCCTTCAATCTCGCGCTTTTTGCTTTCGCCACTGCACAGCATCTGTCCAAAGACGAATGAGCTTTACCGGATTTCGGTAGTTCTTCGGACGGGCTTTAATCGCTGATTCAACCAGAGAAACTCGATCTTCTTTTAGCCGCACTGAAAAGAAAGATACTCGTGTCAACTATATATGCGTTAGAGTCCATCTGTAAAGTTATGGAAAAAGTTTAAAAGTTAACCTTTTCGAGAAACTGACACGTGACGGGTCGACCACGGATGAAAGAACATGCACAGGAGACCCAGCGAAGACCACAAATCTACAAGAACCGATCAAGGTTACAATATCGATCAAGAAATCGATCAAGCTCGATCAAGAACAAGACCAAAGGTTCCGATGGGATCCCAAAAATTGAATATTTGATCCAGACAAATAGGTATTGTCTTCGCGAGATCCAGTGTCCGCTAGACTATTTGAAGATTTTTACTGTATTTTGTTTTACAGATTGGTATGCTTATCAGATGGGAAGTGTATTTCCGGTTTCGGTTTTGCTTTTAACAAACTTTCCGGTTTCGGCCAGATTCCGGGCTAACTACTTGTCCGGCGAGATTCAGCGTTTTTTCTACCCTTAAATCTATCATCTAATATACTTCAAATACAAATTTTGCTTTTAAAAAATTTCCGGTTTTGGCCGGATTCCGGACGAACTGTTTGTCCAGCAAGAAAATGGTTTTTACCATCATGTTCAGCAGGTTTTCTTACCCTTAAATCGAACATCTAATCAACTTCAAATAAAAATTTTGCTTTTAACAAATTTTCCGGTTTTCGCCGGATTCCGGGCGAACTACTTGTTTGGTAAGAAAACGGTTTTCACCATCGTGTTCAGCATTTCTCCTTACCCCTAAATCAAACACCTAATCAACTTCAAATAAAACTTTTACTTCTAACAAACTTTCCGGTTTTGGCCGGATTCCGGCGAACTACTTGTCCGGCGAGAAAATAACTTTCATATTCGGATTCAGCGTGTCTCCTTACCCCTAAATCAACTATCTAAACACCTTTCAAAAAAAAAATTTTGCCCCTTAATTTGAAACCCCTCCCCCACCCTCAAATATAGGGCTACAGAGCCCATCTTCGAACTTGACTTGTAGTTTGACCCGAAGGATCCTCCCACCAAGTTTCATCAAAATATCTCAATCCTTTCGAGAGTTATCGTGCTAACAGACGGACAGACAGACGGACAACTTTTGCGATGTCATAGGTATCCCGCCACTTACGTTTTGGAATCCAAAAAACAATACATACTCCTCTTCGGGAAACCACCAAAATCTTTGGTCTGGTTGTTCTAGGCAGCCATTCGGACCCTTACAGTTACTTAGCGACATTTAACGTTAGACAGAAATTTAACATAATTTTTTTATGTCAGCGTCTCTTCTTACCCTCAAATCTGTCATCTAATCAACTTCAAATAAAACTTTTGCTTTTAAAAAATTTTCCGGTCTTGGCCGGATTCCGGGCCAACTACTTGTCCGACGAGAAAGTGGTTTTCACCACCATGTTCAGCATGTCTTTTTACCTCTAAATCGAACATCTAATCAACTTCAAATAAAACTTTTGCTTTTAACAAATTTTCCAGTTTTGGCCGGATTCCGGGCGAACTACTTGTCCGACGAGAAAATGGTTTTCACCATCGTGTTCAGCATGTCTTCTTACCCCATAATCGACTATCACATTAGCTGTTTCAAAATATTTTGTTTGCCCCTTAATTTAAACCCCCTCCCCCACCCCTAAATGAAGGGCTACAGAGCCCATCTACGAACTCGACCTTACTCTTGACCCAAAGAATCCTCACACCAAGTTTCATCAAAATATCTCATTCCCTTCGAGAGTTATCGTGCTCACAGACGGACGGACGGATAGACGGACGGACAGACGGACGGACAGACGGACGGACAGACGGACGGACGGACGGACAGACGGACGGACGGATTGAACAGACGGACGGACAACTTTTGCGATGTCATAGGTATCCCTCACTCACGTTTTGGGATCCCAAAAAGCCACCATCACCATAGGGCTTCAGCCAGCCAATCAGGAGTTTGCCTTTCTGAAGGACAAACTGGACGACGTGACCAACCTCCAAAGAAAGCTCTTTCGATAGATTTTGGGTTGGATTCGGGGAGTTTTATTCTAGCCGTTCACCAGAACACTTGCTGGTACAGGAATTCAAAATGTGTAACTAAAGTAAGTTTCTTTTCCTTAGATCCATCTCCTCCGACGCCCTCGTCGCACTCTGACCGGCTCAGCTCAACTCCCCTTCTATAACATATACTCTGACTATGAACGCCTTCTACAATACTGATCATCTTACCTTCTTCTGACTCTCCACCTATCCACTGTCTAATTTATTTTTTTATACCAACTTCATACCATTATAATAATAACCTATACACGACTTGAGAGTTTACGAATTAAGACTTAGAAGTCGGGTAGATTGTTCACCACAGCAGATGGGAAAGCAAGAACCGAATATACGCCTTGCCGTGCGCCATCGTCTACGCTACCAAAGTAACATTTAATCCGGCGGCTCCTCGCCAAGCCGCCAAGTAAGGTCGTCTTCAGGTTCAACCGTCTCGCACGATACAATCGATCGCAACCCGTACACGCATGCCCAACTCCAAAACGAGCTCCAAAAGGGCCGAGACGAAGAACACCCAGAAGGAAACCATTGCCACAAAGGCTCACAAAGGATAACAAGACCAAAGGTTTCACTGGGATCCGAAAAATGTAATGTTTATTGGACTTCTTGATCCAAACAAGGTAAAGTATTTTACTTTGACCGAATTCCTCGTTTTACCTGTATTCCGGGCAAATCGCATCCAGGGTAAAAGAGCTGGTGACATCGAGACGCGAACCAGGAACCTCCCGATCTGCAGTCTGGCGAGCTAACCTTCTCTGTGTTAACGTTGAGACTTAACAATACACAATAACAACAGTCGAGTTAAAAGTTTCACTTTTCGCGTCGAAAAGTGAAAAGTGCCGAAATTTCGGCAGAATTATTAGTCTGACCAGAAAATAAAGTTCAAAAATGGATTCATCGTGAGTTCTTATCCACAATACGAGCCTCTAATCGAATTAAGAATGAACTTTCATTTTTACCAATTTCCGGATGCCGGGTAAACTTCTCTTCCGGCGAGAAAATTGGTTTCAAATCTGGATTCAACATGTCTCATCACACTACGTCGACTATCTTATTGGGTTTTGAAACTTCCTGCTAAATTTCCGGTTTCCGCGAACTAGTTGTCCGGCAAGAACATAAAGTTCAAAAACGAATTCAGCATGTCTCCTTACCCCAAATCGAACCTCAAATCAACTTCAGATAAAACTTTTACTTTTAACATATTTTCCGGTTTTGGCCGGATTCCGTTTGAACTATACTTGTCCGGCGAGAAACAATTTTCATATTCGGATTCGACATGTCTCCTTACCCATAAATCGACTATCCCATTAGCTTTTTAAATATATTTCTCTTAATTTGAAAACCTTCCCCTACCCCTAAATATAACGCTACAGAGCCCATCTACGAACCTGACCTGTACTTTGACCCAAAAGATCCTAACATCAAGTTTGAACAAAATATCTCAATCCTTTCGAGAGCTATCGTGCTAACAGACGTACGGACGGACAAACAAACCTCGTCACTGACGTTTCGGGATCCCAAAGACGATTTAGCGCTTTCAGATATGTTCAGACATCAGTTGAGGTATTTCACAAGTTTTAATCCTTTCAGTCATGACTTTTTTCCGTCAATGGAAAATACTGAAAAGTTTACTGCATGACACTTTGGGCTACCTAAGGACGGTGTATTTTTTTTTCAGATCTTTCAGAGATACCTTTCTAAGTTTTCTAGCATGTCCTCAGATGAGGACAGTGTGATAATGCTTGCAGCCAACGGCTCCAATGACGTATACCAGTCACTTTCCTCACCAGTCACCAGGTCATTCGGTCCGGCTTTTGTCAAGCTATACATCGGTCACGAGGAACCATGTAAATATACTGGCTTATCGACCCAAATACTTTGTGCTTATCATCCTGTAAATAAACTGGAACGTTTTCTAAACATTTGGTCAAATACGGGAACCAAATTTTATTTTTCGTGGTTGGATTTTTCAGGAAAGGAACAAAACCAAAGTGGTGACAAATTTAGATAGCTTCTGACACAGCTCTCTAAACTTGTCACCACTTTGGTTTTATTCCTTTCCTGAAAAATCAAAATTTAGATTTAGAGAGCTTCTGACACAGCTCTCTAAATTTGTCACCACTTTGGTTTTGTTCCTTTCCTGAAAAATCCAACCACGAAATGCTTCTCTGCATGTACTTAGCCTGTGCTACCTGTACTGTCAGAAGTTTCATAACAGATACACAAGGATGCGCAGTTTCAACAGACAACACCTGGTATGTAATCTGTTATGATCTGGAAACGTTATGCATTAAATGTTATGCATAACAAGCATTGCCAGGCCTAGCACCGCCGAAAAAGCATTTGCTGACTTTTCTGATATCATGACGACAAACAAAAAAGTCACACCCCAAGTGTTGTCTGTTGAAACCGCTGATCCTTGTGGTATCTGTTATGAGACTTCTGACAGTGTACCTGTACTACAAATTTACAGAATATACCGGTAGCCTACTAAAATTACAACCTCAAATCCATTTCCTCTGTCAACTGTGACACACGACAGCTAGAATAAATCTGTCGCAAACTGGGATCCGTTCCCACAGACAAGTTAACACCGGATGGATCCGCTGACACCTTGCACGCCCTCTTAACTGGGTCAAAAGACCTTTGAATCAACGTACCTTGACTGTTGCAGGGCTGCATCATCCACGCCACTTGCCGAGTCCAGATACTCCCTTGCCACCTTCAACGCAATCTCTTGCCCTCTATCGATTGGAACACGAACAGCCAAACTGCTAGGAAACTGCTCCGTTGCTACTTTAGTACCATCTATCAACGAAGCGGCCAAATGCATGAGCTTATCATCAGCGCTAGATAGCAGGCTTTCCACAACGAACTCGCAACACAACTGGGGCGATACTAGCGTCAGACACTGCTCTCGCAACTCCAGCATTCGCCGGAGTAGGACGCGCCACTCCGACTCGTCGTGTGACTGGCTCTTAACCAGTCGTCGGGACAGCATGGCCAATAATTTTTTACTTTCCTCGAAATTCTCACTCTTGTTTTTAAGCTCCAGGAAGCTGGCTTTAACATCATACTTTTTCAGCAAATCGATGGAATTTAGCACACGTTCGAGCTCGTCCGCTCTGTCTTGGAGCTCTATCATCTCCTTATCATCGTCACTTCCCCTCTCGGGTAAACACTCGTAGATTTTGAATGCCGTATCGAGCTCATCCGCCGACTGGCAAGCATATACACAATCCACGGCTAGTCGCACCAAATCCTTCGGATCCTTAATCAGTGACTCCTTTGACTCCTCATTCTTGCTTTCGTATTCAAACAGCAGATGAACAAGGCTAAGCGTGTTCTCAGAGCAGGAGAGAAGATACTGCCGGAGGAGGTTGTAAGCTTGCCCAGGGTTTCCACGCTCGCAGCGATCCAAGTAAGGAAGGAGGGAATAGTGCAGGTCGTTTACGAAGTCGGTAGGAGTCGTCTGAAATGTGATCCATATTACTATGTGAGTACTAATAGGCACGAGTCACGACCCAACCCTATTCAATGATAGAGCGGGAATTTGTTTGCACAAAGTAGGAAGTTCAGCGAGTCTCGACAATTGGACACAGTGAACTAAACACGATTTGTGGTGTTCCTGTGTTTCGAGGAACAACTGTGACTCACCAACAGTCACCAATAGCGGACGTCATCACGGCCAATGCATAAACTGATACCGCCCGAATATCAGTTAAACAAAATTAGTTAAACAACGTCCAAGACACCATAAGACAGTCTACTCGCTCCGGTGAAATGACGATGCAAGTTTTATCGCCTTGTTAGGCGGGCAATACAAATAGTAGCGTTCTCTGGGGCGTAGAATACAGTATTTTCCGACAAGCCTGTTAATCTTATAGATACACGGATTTTCCGACAAGCCTGCTAATCTTATACACATACATAATTACACATTTTATTTGGTATTTATAACTGGCTCCATTTGATTTCTTATAATTGGCTCCTTTGATTTCTTGATACTTCTTATTCATTTCTTTGTACTTTCAATGGCTTGAAAAGTAACGTCGTTAAGCTTAATCACATAATCTGAGAGAGAGCAAGGAGCAATAGCCTAACAGAGCTAAAAAGGATCATTAGCGTGGGGAGCAGGAGAAATTTGGAGGAGCGGGGCACTCGTTGTCCACTGCAAACAGTATATTGACACTGACTACGATTGATGATCATTAAATGGATCCCACTCCCCTACCCCACCTCCCTTTTACGGCGAATTTTCCGTAACCTAAGTCGTCCAACATAAAGATTCGAAGGGGAGTGGCGAAGGTTAAGTCACAGGGCCACACTGGTCACTGTCCAAGTTCCAACAGATTGTAACAGCAGCCTACCTTGGACATGATGAGTTTTGCTATCTCTAGCTGAGTAGATGCTTGAAGCTGCTTCAAGCTCGTTCCTTCCGCCACCTGGCACTCATAGACCAGCGTCTCCAGCGTTGCCAGTTGGTCATAAATCTCTTCTAATCCTTGCACATTCCTCTCCACACCAAGTCGCACCAAATCTGCAGCATTACCAACTAACTTCGTTCGAGACTCAATTTCCTTCGCCCTCTGGATATACCACGCAGTTATCGAAGCCGGATCGCAATCCTGGTTGTAGAACTTGTCGTGAGCCGGGTCTACGCAGTGTCCCGTTCTGGCTTTGGTTGCCACGCCCGAGAAGGGATCAGTTTCGCACCAATCTTCTAGGCGTATCCGCGCCGTGTCCCAGCGAAACAGCTCGCCCTGACTATCGCACTCTGGTAGAACATGTCGGTAGGAAAAGGGCTCCAGGGTTTCAGGAAAGGCAGCGACTAGGGCTAAACGGTAAGGCAGCGTATCTTCGCTATGGTAAGTGAGAATCAGCGCAAATGCTTCGTGGTTCCCAACATGGGCAAAATCCAGCGCTGCCTGAAGAGTCGATTTCTTGCAAAATTCGGCGAAGAATTTGGGATCGAAGTAGTCGGATGCTTTGTGTGGACCGCCCAAAACTGCTTCATAAATGTACAGCCGGTCGTTGTACTGATTTAGACTCTTTCTGGTGTTTAGCAGCAACTTTTGCTGGTCGTTCAGACGTATTGGGTCAATTTTCTCCAAGAGCTGCCTCCTTCTCAATTCTTCTCTCTGCTGTCTGAGTCTCAGAACGGAGTCATGCGACGAATTAGGATCCTCATAATTATCATGCCAAGCAGCAGGTACTGTGACTGCCTGATTATCTGGATCTTCTCCCAAAACAACAAAGGTATCAAGGTCACAAATTCTAAGCCCATACTGGAAAAGCTCTTTGGCCGCATCCGGGTCATTCGCGGACGTCGTCAGACATTCGTTCAAGACCCAGCTTCGACTTTTGACTTTAGAGAGATAGTCTTTTATAGTAACTAGAGTCACGCTGCTGTTCCGCCACTGCCGCTGGAAGACAAGGTCAGTGTCAAGACCGTAAGTGCGAGCCAACAACAGAGCTTCACCATATTCTTCCTGATCGAGCTTCCGTGCGTACAGTTCTTGCGGGGTTGTTGATTTAACCCCGAGAAGCTGATAGGTCCTTAAGAGGATTTTTGGCTTCTTTAAAGGTGGCTGGAATTTTTCACTATCGGTTGCCCAGAAAAGCACGCTTCGCACCGCCTTTTTTGCTCGAATCGCTACGCTCTCCTCCTCGTCCGATTCATCACTATAGGTTTCATATTCGCTTTCATCACCACTAACAGTCCGTTTTCGGATCACAATTTTTACCTCACACTCGATTGCCAGAAAACCATTCTTGTACGTCTGAGACAGTCTTGGCGACTCGTGCAGGAATTCGGGAGAAGAGCCTAAAATATTACGGAAGGTGCTCAACTCCACAACGCTCACGGCTCCAGACACACGAGCAACGATCAAGTGGTCCTCCGACCACCAGTTTAAGTCCACTGGATGGAATTTTCGAGGGTTTTTCATAAGGGGGGACCTGGCCCGTTTACGAGCAGGCAAGTTCAGGAGCGCGGGGCTAAGGTCATCGAATCCAGGTTGCTCCTCTAGCACCCAGTACTTCTCCAGGAGACAGGAGGGCAGGGACCAAATCGAAACTGCTCCTGACAGGTGAATCACCCCCATCCTTTTGCCCCCCGGGGATGGGCACATATGCAGTACAACGTCGTATGTGGTCTTCGGGCGGACAAATCGACTTGAAATCCGAGAGAAGAGGGAACTCGTGTCTTCGAATTCTTGCATAGGTTCAAAATAGGGTTCGGTGTCAATGATACGCCAAGAGGTGATGCCAAATGACGCGGCAGCTTGGGAATTAGGTACTTGACTGCGAAGCCCGGCTACAAATAGTCCGGGTTGAGAGGGATGCTGTGCGGCAGCTGTCACTCCACCTAAAACAAATTATAACAGTTTTAGCTGTGTCCATACCCAGCGGCTCTGACTATGCTGCTCCACGACAAACTTTCAGGTACTATGCAGAAATGCGTGAATACCAATTAAAACAAGTAACGTGTTCGTCCTGGTCGAACAGTTAGCGGGCTGAATTCATAAGGGAAGGGTCGCAGGTTCGCGTCTCGGTGGTGACGACCGTTTGGTTTGGGGCGGGGGTCAGGCGTGACCCTGTAAGACAAGACAAAGTCCACCTTCAATTGAGTACCTGGATAAATCTAGGGAAGGTAACAGGAAGGATGTGCAAAAGCACTAGGATGGCTTACCCCCAACCGCCGATTGCACTTCCTGGCTGAGTGCAGAGTATCGGAGATGGCCACAGCCCAGTGTTGCCTGACAAGGCTAATGCTGCAACTTTACCTAACTTTTTCTACCTTTATCTGCTATCTTTGTTCCATCAAAGGAAATGCAGAACTACACATTGTACAATACAAAACTACAATTTCGATAGCATGTTACACACGGATGCGTATCCTTGTATTAGAAGTTATGATGAATGCCCAGAACATCTGTGTTACTAGCCTTCTAAATGGTATCTTTTCGTGAAACACAGCAGTGAAAACGGTTTCAAATGTTTCCTTCCTACAATGAATCATTTTTCAAAAACCGAGACAAATAGGATTCCCCAACATATATCTATGAAGAAATGAATGTTGTGGGGGACCAAAGGTCTCGCAAACAGTCGACGGTGGAAGCGAAAATCGGGCAAATGTCGTTAGGACCAACTGGATATATCGTGCAATACCATACTTAATGTTTTTAGAAAGAAATGGAGTAAGCAATTAGGGTAGAAGAGTTGATCAGTACTACAGGCAATACATTTCATTTTTCAAAGACAGTGTCGAGAAGACTAACAAATCAAACGCACCTGGATTATACTTGGCAAAGGAGAACTGCAGCTCTCCTGAAAACCATCATGCGAGATAAAAAATCCTTTCAAATTTCCGATAAAGTCAATCAGGGTCATCTCAGCTTGCCAGTTCAGCCCTTTCGTCTTGATCGTCGAAAACAAACAAGCCACCTTTGGTCCTTTGCAATTCTGTTTGGCAGAAAAGACTTCATAAACCTTAGTCCCGATGAGGTCGTGAACTTCGACTGCTCCCTGACTGTCACAGAAGGCAAGGAGAGTTCCGTCAGGGCTCCAGCCGATACGACGAAGGGTGGCATCGGAATCTTGCTCAACTAAAAAAAAAGGTTGAACATAAGGAAAGAATTTACCACAGTCGGACACCAGAATGGATATTAACCTAATTTCCTTAATACTTCATGCTTTTCTTTAAAATGTAGGTTCCCTTGCAGTACATTCTCTGTAACTCCCTACTCTCCGCTGTTCAACAAGCTGACTGTTCTGAAATTAGGAAATGTCAAAAAAATCTCTGCAACAGCCAACAGAGTAATTTTTTGCTGAGAGACTTGTTAAAGTCAGTAAAGCAATCCTTAGTCGATTTTTCGTGAAAATAGTCGATTTTTTTCCAAAACAGTAGAATTTTCTGAAACAGTGTATTTTTTCTTAAAGACAGTCGGTAAAAATTACCAGCCAGTCGGTAAATACCTTGCCCCTGTATTACACTCATGAGAGGAATATAACACATGCCATTATTCATATTACAAACATGTAACTGTGAATAAACCACAAAAATACTTACTAGGAATACTAGCAACAGCAGTTGCATAATTATCTTTAGCACTCCTAATTTCAAGAGCAACGTCGTTCCATCTCATTCCAACTGCAAACTGCCAGCCAACATGGTCTTCTCGGATTCTAAAACAGAGCAATTAGTCAGAATTAAGATTAGTTTTATTTTATTTCCGTTTCTTGCTTTTCTTCGAAAAATGCTGGCGAAAAAGTACCTGGGGGGGGGGGGGCGCAGCGCCTTCCCTACGTTTTGGGCATTCGAAAACATTTTCGCAGAAGGCGATTTAAAAGTTCATTGGTTCCCATTCGTTGCCGAATTTAGTAATTCATCGAGCTTTTGTTCAGTCCGCATCTGTTTCCATTACATCCGGTCTGTCCATCTGCAAATTCGTTGATTTGACGTCTTTATTTCGTTACCGAATTTAATCACCGGACCTTTGCTTAGTCCGCATCTATTTCACCGCATTCGGTCCTCCACTTTTAAGTTCGGTGATCTAACGTGTTTATTTGGTTCTCATTAGTGACGGAATTCGGTGATTCATCCGACTTTCTTTTAGTCCGTATCTGTTCCATCGCATCCGGTCAGTCCATTTAATATTTATGTGATTAATCAGATTCATTTGGTTCTGACTCTTTATCGAATTCGTGGATTCACTGGACTTTCCTTTAGTCCGCATCTACAGAGCTGCCACAGGCGGTTGTCGTCGGTAGTTCTAACAAGAGTTTTAATACACTACTAAACTCGTCTGTTATACTGGTCCTGATTTGTTCCTGATTTCTTTAGTTTCTGTCCCGCCCATTGCCAAACTAGGTAATCCCATTGCTTCGTCAATCATCAAAATCAGTAGTATAAATATTATTTTGTTCACCCTGGTTACTGAATTCGGTAGCTCAAGTGGCATTTGCTTCGATCCCGTTCTTTACCATTTACCGGTAGTTTCAGCTGGTTCCCATTCATTACTGAACTTGGTTTTGCTCAGCCCGTTCTACCCAGCATTTATTTCACTCGCCAATTTCACTCGAGAATTCAAATTGAATGGTCAATACCAAATTCTGTAGGCTAATGGGCTAATCCACTCGTTATATTATTTTTAAAAGTTGAGTCATTGTCCAAACCATTCAATCCATTCTGGTACCTTTTAGCAGCCTTTTTGAAGCTTCTTACAAGTTAAAAATCCATTTTTCTTACCAAAGTTAAGTGTTTGTGCATATCCCTTATACTACAGAAGTGGAAGGACATGGAAAAGCGTCAAATTTCACTGTATAGCTTATTGAGGGCGACTCGCTGTGTTTTTCGAAAAATAATATGATAAATATTCCTTGAGCCCAAGCTGACTTAGATTCATATATTCATATAATATATACAAGAACGGAAAACGTCAGCTGTGATGCTTATGAAGCAATATTTCGGCCCTTCTTGGCAAGGGTCCTCTTCAGGCTGTTGTTCTTCTGGGCCAACGCTGGGGAAGGAAACAAACCTGCAATAAATAACTGAAAATTCTACCAACTATAAATATCTTGTTCGGGAAAATTACTTTCAAAGACCACTGTAAGGAAAATACTAGTCTTGATATTTAATTTTTTTAAAAGGCTGCTATTTTTACTGCACGGTTGGGGCGAAGACAGGAGAAATTTTCTTCTGCATTTTGGTCAACTTCGGTTTCTTTAAAAATAAAAGACTAAAACTTAAATATTTATTACATTACCGACTCCGTTTCGCAAATCTTATAGGGAGTACTCGCCTTTATCTATTACTTATGTATAATACTGAACTGGAAAACTAGTGCTGAGATTTAATTTTTGACACGGCTGCTGTTTTTGCTGCTCTTTTAGGGCGGTGGCAAGAAGAAGATTTTTCTGCATTTACAGCAACTTCAGACTTTATATTAATAAGGGACTGAGGCTTAAATTTTTCGGTTTCCGTTTCCGGTAGGGAGTACTCGCCTGTATCTCGGTTAATGCCTGCTCGGTTTTTCTTTATCTCAACGGCTTCTTGAATAATTTGGTGGAGTCCAGTGCAAGTGGCAAGAATTTGGGCTTTTTTAAAATAAACCGAATGGGATGGGTTTTCAAAAATATGTTCTGCAAGTGCAGATTTGAAAGTGTAGTTATGACGGTGACCGTTGGAAAGGGCGTGGTCGATTTCTTGCTCATGCTCTGCAAGTCGTTTTCCGAAAGCGTTGCGCCCAGAAGAAAAACAGCCTGAAGAGGACCCTTGCCAAGAAGGGCCGAAATATTGCTTCATAAGCATCACAGCTGACGTTTTCCGTTCTTGTATATATTATATGAATAAATAATATGATATTCAGTAAAAATCAGAAAAAATTGCCAAGTTCAACCCCCCAATGAAAAAAGGCTCAGGAAGCCCCTGGACAAAAAAATGAGCTGTCTCTTACCTTTACTAAAATGGAAAAGATGGAACAAAATTACAAAGTAAAAAAAAATTACGCTAACATACCAGCCTGCCCATAAGTCACACAGCTACTTATCTTTACCATGTCTCAGAATGTTCTGTCCGGAGTTGCAGAACTGGATATTTTATTACCTTTTAACAAGAGTCTGAGAAACAGCAGATCCTGGCTTTGTGAGTGTTGATATGAGAGCATTGTAGTTGGTGTTATAAGACCGGGACACCTACAAGAAAAAAATAAAATTTTAATTTGGGTCAATTTTGTGTATCCCTGATAAGGCAACATGAACTATGACTAACCAAAGGCAGCCTTTCATACAACTTTTATATTAATTTAAACAAGCTGTTCTGAGGTTGGACATTACATTTTTCGGAGAATACTCCTGAGCATGAGATGCTTTTCCACCCTGCTTAACAGAAGTCTATCCTAATTCTAAGGGAAACCATCACTGAAGAACAGCTATTTTGCCAGCGAATCTAGATATATAGTTGAATGTGGATGACTGACACTGACTATATATTATATTTGGCTTGGCTTGGCAGGGAAAGGACGCGCGGCGTAAGCCCTCTGCGCCACCAAACTTAACGGATTTGTAAATATTTTGGCAGATATCAAGTAAAAATCTACAAAAGAGTGATTTTGAAATCACACGTACGACAACAATCTTGTTCGGGACACAAATTCACAAACGGCAGAGAGGATCTGCCGTTCTATATCTTCCTTGAACCGTCCAAAACCCAAAATATTCCTGGTATTCACCTGGACAGACAGTGAAGAAACCTTACTCATCAAAATCCCTCTCTGACTATATCATATTTACTTTAGAATATTTTATAGTGCAACAAACCAACAACAAGCAGGCAACAAGGATACAAATCAAGATTCAAGGAGGAAGTCCAAGGACCTGGAGGCAGAGAAGTTACCAGTCATACACAAATCCTCAAATTTTGGGCATGGTGTCCCAACGTCTGGGCATGCACCATGTATGGACATGTATGGACTGTGGTGCCCCAACGTATAAACGTTGGGGCACCACAGTCTACCACAAACCCCTAATTTGTGGGTGCCATATGCCAAACACTGGGTATATCTAGCGTTTGGCATACCCTATGCCTAACGCTGGGTACACTATGCCAACGCTAGATCCTCGTACCCAGTAGAATATTGATGATTTGAGTCAAGCTCAGAAATCAATCAATCAGAATTCATCTACAGTGGAGGAGGTAAAGGTTAGAGTACCAAAAGGTATCCAGAGTTTGGCACAGGGTATTCAGTATTAGGCATAGCATAGGCCACTTTGCTAAACGCTAGATATACAGGAGGGGGTATCCAACCCCAGACAAGATTTCAAATTTCCAGAGAAGTCTTTCCTTCAGAATAATCCATCTGGCTTAAAAAGGAACCAACAAATATGACAAAAATACCAGGCTGAAGCTAACTGAATAGTTTACATATTGGATAAATGAATATTGCTTCAATATTCTAGTTAAACATATTTTTCTTTTCAAACAAGATTACAGGCTGGGTACCTGACCTTGTTTTTACACAACCTCGATTTTTGCCGCGAAAATGTTAAAATGAAATGTACAAGCTGTCCTGAGAGTCAAGAGGCAAAATATGACTTTTTCAAAGTCATGTGTCCAAAAATATTCAAGTTCTGTGCCTTTTTTCTCCATTTTGTAGCTGTTTTGAAAAGCTGTTTTCTGCCTATTGACTTTGCTAACTCTTCCTTTTTCATCATTTTTAAGTCAATCGAGGTAAGGTTAGAATGAAGTAATCTTGTTTGAAAAGAAAAGTATGTTGAATATTGAAGCAATATTTATTTATCCAATATGTAAACCATTCAGTTAGCTTCAGTCTGGTATTTTTGTCATATTTGTTGGTTCCTTTTTAAGCCAGATGGATTATTCTGAAGGAAATACTTCTCTGGAAATTTGAAATCTTGTCTGAGGTTGGATACCCCTCCTGTACTTCATTCTAACCTCACCTGGATTGACTTAAAATGATGAAAAAGGAAGAGTTAGCAAAGTCAATAGGCAGAAAACAGCTTTTCAAAACAGCTACAAATGGAGAAAAAAGGCACAGAATTTGAATATTTTTGGACACGTGACTTTGAAAAAGTCATATTTTGCCTCTTGACTATCAGGACAGCTTGTACATTTCATTTTAACGTTTTCGCGGCAAAAATCGAGGTAGTGTAAAACGAGTTTAGGTACCCCTCCTGCACCCAGCTTTTGGCATAGGGTATTCACAAATCAGGGATTTGAGGTTGACTGCAGCTGACTGCAGCAAGGGCATGGTACCCCATCAAAATCTGTTGTCTACTGCTGAATTGCAATTCTGAACTGGAAATTTGCTTTTCAAAAAGATTTGTAAGAGGGTACCATGCCACCATGGCGCAGCCATGGCGTCCATGCCAATGCTGCAGGGCATATGGGCATGGTGCCCTAACATATGAGCAGCATATGAGCACCATGTCCATGCACAGATGTTGGAGCACCATGCCCAAAAAATTGTATAAACAGCCATGTATAGCATGATAGCCTACAGTGGCTACAGTCTGTATAGTGTAGGCTACCTCTACCAGTCTACCTACCCCTCGGAACTTGAGCATAACTTACCTCAGATTCCTGTAACAGTAACACTAACATCCACTCGTGGAATAGCAGAATCTCATATAGTAGGTTTTTTCTCTCCATTTTGAATTTTCCAAAATAAGAACTTTGAAAACGAGAATGTTTGGATTAGCTGCCAACAAGACAAAAAATGAAACAAAACAAGACAAACAACAAAAAAGTAGTCAACAACTGTCAACCAGTGTTGCCAGATCGTGAACCAAAAAGTAAGCCGCAGCCTTTGAAAAACAAGCCAAAAATAAGCCAGACAATTTTTTGCCCAAAACCTAACTTTACTTTAAAGGTGTCCAAGTTTTGAAGGCTGTTTTATAGAAATACTCACCACTATTCATGCCCTTTGATCCTACAGGCATTATCCACCTTCCAATTCTCTTGAGGAAGTTAATTTCCAGTATAGACATTATTTTGAGGCTGCATTTAGTAGAATAGAGAGAAACCGCTACCCGAGGCCGTATCCAGGGGGGGGGGGGTAGGGAGTTCGACCTCCCCCCCGAAACCCACAAAAGTAATAGTTTTTGTAGGCTCTGATGTATGTATGTTTTGTACTTTTTGGTCCGACCCGTGGCACCCCCCCCCCCGAAATAAATTCCTGGATACGGGCCAGCCGCTACCCCATGTGGAACTCTAGAAACTTTACAGAAATTCCCGCGCGCTATCTCCAGAAAATGCTCGACCGTGCTTACTTTCCTGTGCATTAGTACGGGGAAAATTAATGACGAGGACGCCCACCGGCTCGATTTCCCCTGTGTTAGTTCGAGCACTGTCCGTGTGTGCGCTGCAATTTCTGTCAAGGGGCTGCCCACTCTCGATTTTAGCGTACAGCAAGTGCCCGGTGCCGCGGTGCCTAGCCGGTGCCGGCACCGACTGACATCAGCCGGCACCGATTTCCACGTGTTAAAACGTTAAAATAAGCATGTTTAGAAGCGAAATAACTAAAATTAAAGTCGGCACCGGTGCCGGCACCGCTAATTTCGGTCGGTGCCGGCCGGTGCCGAGATAGGGTGTACAGCAGGTGCCGGAGAGTGGGTAACCCCTCGATTTCTGTATCCCATGATTTCTCTGAGTCAGAACTCTGATTACTATAATGATACTCTGTGACCCAAGGCGTTTTAATGTCAACATTTCGATTCATTCAGAGATTCTTTTAGGATTTGACGTGTCTTTCAGGATTTGAAAACCTCACTGCCTCGCCGCGGTTGATTCGTATTTTGAACATAGATTTAAACTTGATTTTGACCTTTCGTGAGCATAGAGGCTCCAACTTCGTTCGAGAATCGGATTCATCTCAAATGCATTGCCAAAAAATATGATTTCTTCCCGAAAAAGCAAATCACGCCAAAAAATAAGCCAGCGCAAAATAAAAATAGCCAACGACCGTGTCTAGGCAAAACGCCCTATCTCGAAAATCGTAGTTTCGCGAAAAATGACTTCAAAGATTTGAAATCGTTTTTCTGTGGCAGCTTTTTTTCTAAGAAAATTTATGGGGTTTTGATTAATTCTGTCTGATCAGTATATTCACCTCCAGTGCACAGTCAAGTCCTAAATGATCAATTCTGAGTATTCCTCTAGCTAGAACCAGTTTTCTACACTTAGGGCATTCTGTTTTTTGTAAAATCCACGGTAAAGCGCCCTATCTCCACTGAAAAAATGACATATTCGCCAAAATACGCCCTAAGTACAGATAGAGCGTTTTACTATGACGATATTGTTCACTTCATAAATGGATGTTCTGCCTTATCTCAAAATAGGTCGTTTTACCTTGAACTTAACTTTTTCTTTCTAACCGTCATACCGCCTTAAGTTGACTTAGGTCATGTCAGTTGTAATTTTATTTTGAAGAAGCTTAAACAAGTGGATACAAAACGAATAATATAAAAAGAAGATAAGTAAATGCCGCAATTTGCGCAATTGTTAAAATTGACAAGTGGATACAAAACGAATAATATAAAAAGAAGATAAGTAAATGCCAGCAATTTGCGCAATTGTTAAAATAGAGTATTTTATTTTTAGGTCATTTATTGGGTGGTTTGGGAGGTTGGAATGATAATTTAGTAAAGTGGTGAAGAGCCGTAAAAAAAAAAAAAAAAAAAATATTTTTGGTAATTTTGGTCGCCCTATGCTGGAAGGGCACCCTGTGATACAGGTTGAGCCATTATTTTAATGTGAATGTTATAGTTTGTTTGTAGGATACGGCTCTTTTTGAGTTTAATAGTTTTAACTGCCCAAATAAAATTAAAAGAATGATAATTATTTAAGCAGCAAATAAGTAATAATTAATAATTTTTAGTGTAAGAGTGTAGGTGACGTATAAAGATAAGAAATTTGAGTCGTAGTAATAAAGAAAGTTGCGTCACTGAGAGGAGTGGAGGTGGGAATAAAAAAAGGAAAAAAAGCCGCTATTCCACTGCTAATCTCTTTCATCGTCTCCCGCTGAGGATGCATCGTCTTCACAGTTGATTTCAAGGTCAGCAACATTTTCGGTCACTACTAGTGACTCGTAAAATTGGCGGATGGTCCTCTTCTGTGGCATAGATTTAAGTATAGTCTCCAAGTCTTTCTTCTTTTCCAGTGAGATTCCACGAGGAGAACTCTGGAACCGGAACGCATCAAACCCCTTCTTGATAATCCTATGAGTTTTTAGGGTATTTTTTTTCCCGAATATTTTGCATTCTTAGAATTCGGCATCGGTGTAAGACCGTTTCCCAAAAACTTCCATGGAATCCCTCAGCACTTCTAAAACCTTCATCTCAGAAATTCCCTTATTATTAAGAGACGGTTTTCCTAGTTTCGAAAACTCGTAAAACTGGTTGAATTTCAAGACGTTTGTGGAGGTGAACTTCCGAGACTTTTCAATTATTTGAACATATTGGTCGATATCGTAGATACTCTCTACTTTGTTCGTTCATCGCCTTCGTGATACAAGCATATATGAACGTTATCAGCGTTTTATTTTGGACTACTTCAGCTTCCAGAATTTCCGTTCACTCGGTACCAGTTCACGGCTAACTGCCCTATCTATGACTCCAAAACCGCCCTATCTAATTCCTTCAGCCTCCAAATTCACGGCAAAATGCCTTATCTTAACTTGGGGCAGCAAACAGAGAATGATTATTCGCAGTAAAGTGACCTAAGTTGAGATAGGGCGTTTTGCCTTGAACACTGTAAAATCCTTGAAGAGTTAGGGCGCTTCTGCCACATGACATTTTTGTCATTTAAAGTGGGAACTCTACGATTTCAACAGAGAGTGATAGAGGAGGCCATCTAGTGTCAAAATCCGTTATTCACGCCAAACCGCCCTATGTCAACTTAGGGCGTTTTGCCGAAACACGGTCGCCAAGTTTTAAGCCACAAGCCAGTTCCAAAAATTTTCACGCCAGTCACCAACAAAATAAGCCAGTGTGGCGTGAAATAAGCCAATCTGGCAACACTGCTGTCAACTAGTGTTGGGTGATATTCGATTTCGATAACGATATATCGGACCAAATATCGATATCGAATATCGAAACGTAAATATCGATATCGAAAACGATAATTATTGTTCATTTATATTTATTGTAAACAATCCGAAGTCACACTAATATATCCGAAATTTGAGCAATATGTTCTTCGTATTCAGTTTTCATTTATTCGAAGTTTGAGTCGATGCAAGATGCTTTTTTACGACAATTCTGCTCTTAAATTTTGGCGAAACGAGACGGATACTGTAGCGAAACATGGCACCGAAATATCGATATCGATATATCGCTTATCGAATATCGAAAGTGAAAATATCGATATATCGAAAAATCCAAATATCGCCCAACACTACTGTCAACTTAAGTTCAAAACGTAGAGCTAGTCGCCGCCAAAAATAGATCTGTGCTCCGGCACCGGCGGCACCTGGCCGGCGGGTTCGGGCCGCCGTCGCTGACCCCTTAAAATTCTGGTGTTGAATCTTTTGAGTTTTGAGGTGAAACGTTCTATGTTGGGTCCACCCACTGCCAAAATGGCGATCTTTTGCCAGTTCAGACGCCGGTCAAAACTAGGACCAAAGATTTGCGGTAAAACTTATCGTCTCCTACGGCTAGAAGTACAATTTCAATGAAAATTCTCTAGCCTTTGCCAAACGCTCAAAATTCCCTTGAAATCACCTCAGTTGCTCAAGTTTCGGAGCCAAAAATACGAAAAAATTCGTATTTATAGACTTATAGTATAACAACAGGTATGGGTTCAAGGTTATTCTGACAGATTTCGGCTCAAGTGCCAAATAGCGATCGTGTGGTCTGACCGTCGGCTGTTTTTCCCTCTGTTTGTCTTTGGCTAGCTCCAGAATTTCCACATAAGCTAGGATGACGAACTTGGCAGACATATTATAAAGGACCAAAACCCGACACGATGATCAACGAAACCTTCTTTTTCTGGATCTGATCATCCGTGTGAGGGTAGAGGGGCTAGAGGCGAAATCCGAAATACTGCGACTTGCGCAAGTTTCAGATGGGTGACCAGATTGAAGGGAAAGGGCCGTGATCCGACGACGACGAACTTGATGGGTTGGAAGAGTGGAGGCCCGAGATGTTCCAGAAAAGGTCATGGGTTCTGGATTTTTATTTACCGGACTGAATCCGGCTTTAGTGGGGGGGGGGGGGGGGTGGATATTTTGTAACCTCTGACATGCAGAACCCTCGCGTGATACGATCCGCATGGAACTAGAAAACTAAGAGAGCACATGTCCTAGATATTAGATTTATATATTCAACGCACCTTTGCAAGTGCCATATGAGCTTTTAGCTTTTCCAATACTCACCGTCAAAGTCCCCCCCCCAAGATCGTATCTGATTCCGATACGTAAATAGTACAGCTACAGCTATAGCATTTGCTCCTGAAACCAATCAAGCTTCACTGGAAATCCAAAAACTTCCGGAAATTTTAATCTCCCCTACACAGGTCGCCTTCGGTGAGACTTCGAATGATAGCCTAAATCTATGTCCTACGAACCGTGGTACCGTCCAAATTTTCATCACTATCCCTCCATCTGTTGGGCTCAAGATAACATATCTAGGAGCCATGACCTTTGCACGATCCAATTCTCATCCCAATCACCTCATCCGTTTGGTCCCTCTGCATGTTACAGCATTTTCGGGCCTCCCCCTCCATCCCTCCCCCTTCGTAGTCGGATGCAGTTCTATTCCGACATGCTAAAGCCCCGTCTCCATTACCGTAAACCGACCGTTTTACGGCCGACCGTTTGACCGTTACGGCAGTGAAGACGGGTCTTTCTCTACGGACGGCCGTAGCCGTAAAACGGCGGTACTGACCCCTCCGTAACCGTAAAACGGACGTAGTGGAGACTGCTTTTTTGTCACAGTCATATGTAACTGTTTTTCAAGTCACATATAAATTGTTTTTTAAATTTCAACACAAGATTCACCTATTTGGGACTAATGTAGACCACATTTTTCAGGTTACGGACCTAATGAAGACCACATTTTTGCGGCTACGGACCGTCCGTAAAACAGTCGGTTTACAGTAATGGAGACGGGGCTTAAGTCGTATGCGACACGATTTTTTCTGTGATGTTCCGACGGGCGACAAAATCGCATGAACCTTTTCTTCACCACGCAGACGCAAAAGGAAAACGAATTTTTCGTCGAGATTATCCTGCAAAAGGACAAAGGAGCCCTTGGGGAAACGCCCTCTGGAGATGCGGGGAGATTGCCCTTCTGAATACCACCCACTATAAACCACTAATTTTCAGTAAAAAACTATAAGTCATCTTGCTCAAAACAGGTTATTGCAAGTTCTTTCAGAAGATATTTTGCATTCAGCCATCAGGATTACAATCAGAACAGGGTAGAGCAATTTTCAGTCTTGAAAGTTAACTATTCTTTGTTTTTTTGTTTCTTTCCCTCAAAAATCGCATGCGTTATGTCGGAACAGTTGAGATTTTTCAACGCATCCGACACTGCGACAAAACGCAAAGTTCTGCATTGCTTGTCGCACGATACTCTAGATGACTAACTCTCCTTGCCGATGCGAAATCGCCGGGTACCTAGCAGAACAGCCGGAAGCGGCATCACAGTTATGCCCAACGATCACCGTGATTGGTTGACACACGATTTGAGTTGCTGAGTTCGAGTCGTTAGTGAGACGTTTTCTCGTTCTTCCTGAGGATCACTGGCGTGTCTGGACTTGGTCATGTAGAGTATTTGTGTCGTATGTCACATGACGCAGAATTTTGCACGATGTCGCAGCAGTGTGAAACAGGAGTAAACGTTGGATCTACGGTATTTGCTTTTAACATCCACCTATAGATTCGCTCGAATCAGAGCACTATCCGGTACTCCCAACCTGCTCCCAACTCCTCCAACGAGGCGAGACCCAATCCGGACCTCAACATAACATGTCTAGGACCTATGATATTGGTAACGCCAAAATCTCATCGAGAATCTCATCCCAATCCCTCAATCCGTTTGACTATGTATGTTCCAAAATCTCTGGAGTGCCCCTCTATAACTCCCTCCACCGTGGTCGGAAGCGGTTGGACATAATACAAAAAATATTATTAATATTATTAATTTAATGTTATTAGTGGAATATCTTGGAATTCTGCTCCTACCAAACATCAAGTTTCTTTCGAATCGGACCACCCGTTTGCAACTTACGCGGGTCACAAAATTCCGGATTCTCCTTCCTCATCCACCACATGGAAGATCGGATCCGGGAAAACGAGGATTCATTGAGCTTTTAGGCGGGTCCTTGCATGCCTGCCAAGTTACGTCGTCTTGCGTGGAAGTGCCCAAACTATATAGCAAAAGTGAGGCAGATACCAAAGGTTGAAAGGGCCATAAACGGATCTGTAGGAAAAATTGCAAAAATTCGAAAAAGAATTGAAAACTTGCTAAACATAAAGGAAAGGCCGATTTATCTGCGGGCGCCGCCAAAAACAATGTTAACATTTGGTTTAAAGTTTAACTGAAAAGCCAAATTATTTGTGTGTCATTTAACTGGATACACTGAAATATTTGGATTCTGCCAAGTTTTTTTTTATTTTCCACTATCCGCTCTAGTTATGAGGCTCAGAATCTCCGGCCGTCTCCACAGCGTAAATTCTACTATGACGCGGGAAATTTTAATCTCAACACAAATGCGGCTTTTCAGTGGGCAGTGGGGAGATCGGTGACGATTGCTTAGTGCCTCCTGAACAAAAAAAATGATAAATCTTTTTCGTAAGGCATAGGCCTACAACAAAAATACAAGCTCATAGAGGCACCACAAATCACACGGGAATTCCACTATTTGAAAATCGATTATTCGTGAATAGCGGAACAACGAAGTAACTCATTTTCAGCGGGTCTTCAAGCCAACTTAAAGGAACAGTAAACTTGACTACGCAACTTTCGGCCATCGAATCGCCCGGGGGGCTTGGATAAATATACAGGGTCTTATTGTCGACAGGCCCCCCCTTCTTTGTCATCTCGAACTGTCTCGAACCCCCTCCTTAGTGTTCCCAAAGCTAGCTGGCAGGCCCTTGCCCCTTACGCACTGTAATTATGCACTCATGTACTGTAAAAGTTCGCCTTTTTACATGTAGACTACAGAGTAACGACCTCCCGACTAGGCGGCCGGGGTTCGATTCCTAGACACGGCACACAAACCTTTTGCTTTTTGCAAACCTTTTGCTCGGAAGTCGGATTCTCGGAAACTGCCAGGAAACTGCAATGGTCGTAACGAGAATTTTTCTTACTCTCAATATCGACTCAGGGTATATTCTTGATATGTTAGCTAGCTCCCCGAGTCAAGTTTGAGTCAAGTTTTCTGTTCCTTTAAGTGAATAAGTGATGGGTAACTAGATTGTCCTATCCTAGCCCTTTTCGGTTAAACTTTAACATCGAATTAAAATTTGGCGCGACTTTGGGGACAAATTACAACCGTGCCTAACCTTGGCTTGGACAGAACCATAAATCCTCGTAAATAGGAACAGAAGACGGTCTAACTTCCGAGATAAAAAAAAAAGTTGGTTGGACGAAATTTCTGGTCGACCGGTTTCAGAAATTTGCTTGCTGATCCAGATCCAGATCCTCAGAAACTCTCTTCCTTTAGTTCTGAATAATCGAAACCAATTATTGATCTTACAATTACAACTATTGATCTTACATAAATGTAGTGGTGAGCAGCGGCCAATGGTAAAGAAAAAAGCTACTGGTATGCCACCTGTAGTCCAATTTGGATTTTCTCTGACGAGCGAGAAGAATAGATGTATCTGAAAAGATGCGAGAGTCTAGCGGGAAGTTTAAAACTTAAGTAAAGCATGCTGCGACAAGGTTCAATAACACGATTTTTTGCAGCCGTTCCTAGCAAATCAGCTAGTGCAGGAACGAAGGAGGTTATCCAGGTAAAGGGGCATTATATTTCTTTTATTTCAGGCTGCTCATAAACAGGTTCAAGTCAGGGATGACTCTAAGCCTAAGCTATGCATAGAATAGACATAGAGAGAATGCACCCTACCTGAAGAAAACGGACGGGAGAATAACAAAGAAAATTAACATTACGAGGTATAGGACTTTCAACTTTGAGACTAAATTACCGGCCTTGTATAGGTGCTGTGAGTCAGAGAGTTGTTGTAATTGTTATCTGGCTTCTTCTTGTTGGAATAATACAACTTTTGCAAATTAATGTTCTTTTTTATGAGAGTTTGAAGGCTTCAAAGTGTATAAGCAAAGAGGAGGTCGCATCCTATTGGTCGGTTGTGACGCGTTCCTTGAAATGCGCGTCACATCCGACCAATAGGACGCGAGCCTTTGTTGAGCTTCGTCTTTATTGACAAACTTTGAAGCCTTCAAACTCTCATAAAAAAGAACATTAGTTTGCAAAAGTTGTACTATTCCAACAAGAAGAAGCCAGATAACAATTACAACAACTCTCTGACTCACAGCAGCTATACAAGGCCGGTAATTTAGTCTCAAAGTTGAAAGTCCTATACCTCGTAATGTTAATTTTCTTTGTTATGATCCCGCCGATGACGGTGTAGAAATATCCGTTTTCTTCGGGTAGGGTGAAATCTCTCTATAGTAGTGACAGTCACTATGTCTGCACTATGTCTATTCTATGCATAGCTTAGGCTTAGATTCACATAGTGAATCACTAGGCTTTGATTCACATAGTGAATCGCTGACACTATTAGTGTCAGTGATTCACTATGAGCGTGTTCCACCCCTCTACCAATAGTAACTATTAGTTACTATTTCCGTTCCAGCCTCACGAAAAGTTACTACGCTGACCGTTCCAACCTTCTCAAAATAGTAACTAATAGTAACTATTTGCTTACCACGGTCGGGAGCGTAGTTAGCGTAGTAACTACCCATCTCTGTAACGTGATTGGTCGGATCACCCCGCGGCCTGATATTGACCGAAAAAATTCAAAAAGCGTTCCAGCCTAGCGTAGTAACCACGGCGACTAGCGTAGTAACTACGGTAAGTAGGGTGGAACACGCTCTCTGTGAATTCACTAAGTGAGTGCTTCTTTTCTTCACTGAAGGAGAAGCCTGCCTGAGTCTGACTGCTGCCCTGTGACTGACTGAAGCAGACTAAGTCCAAGACCCTAAGTAAGGAATGAGGAAGTGTTGTTGTTTTTACTTCTCCTCACTATCAGGCAGCACTCAGTTCAGGTGCTGTCAGGTGCCAGTCAGGTGCTGCTCAGCCTCAGGTGCTTAGGTTTTTGGAACAAACAGGGAGCGAGCCAGGAGCTGGCTACAGGCTAAGACTAAGCAGAGCCCAGCCTCTAAGCTGCCTCTAAGCAACGGCCTCGGGCTGAGGTTTGGCAATCAGTGGGCAATGGCAATGTGGAAGTGTTGTTATTTCTCACTTGTCAGGTTTTAGGTTTTCGGGATAAACATAAATAATGTCTCAGGCTTTGCATAAACCGTAAAGGCAAAGGAGATACAGAGTTTACAAAGAAAAGACCTTCAGGAGTAGAGTAGAGTAGAGTAGAGATACATTTATTAAAAAAACAGACACTATTCGCCTTTCGCCTGCCAAGAAAGGCAATGGAGCTTGGAAGTTCAAGCAAGTTTATTCATTTATAGTTATTCTTTGTATATATAATAAATAACCCTTTATCAGTCCCTTATTTATTCTTGTTGTATGCTGGTTAAAGTAACTGGGGCTGGTGATTTATGTGTGAAAGTTCATTTAAATCAAGGATTAGGAAAATTTTGTGTTGAGTCGTGTTGAGTATCAGATATGAAACTAAAGATACAAACAAATTAAAATTAAAATAAAAAAATAGATTTGTTTTTATTATTTGTTTTTATTATCGCTATATGGCCAAGTGCCATATAGCGATCGCAATTTCTGTCCGCAATATATAAATAGATCTAGTTGGAACTTGGAACACAGACTAACAGTTTGACTCAGATTGATGGAGTAGTAGAAGGTTGGCTTACCTTTGCTTTGAATCTTTGGTTTAGTGTTTCAGGTCAAGGTCACCAGCTGTAATTTCTTTACCATGAAAGTTAGGCTGTGTTTTAGACTCTGGGTCAATCTAGGACACTATGCCCTTTTTGGTAACCATGCTCAAATGCTGAGTCATGCTGGGATGGGTGGAATGGGTAAGCATGGTGCCTATATCTATTTGTACCCCTTATTGTACCCCTTATCTGTGATACATCTGTTAGGTAAAGGTGAACATTAACACTTGGCATTGTTCAGTGTCTAAGGGCAAAAATAGAGTATGAATCATAGTAACATTTTTTTAAGCAAGAAGAGCTCACTGTTGTGTGGAAGAAGCCTCGGGTAGATGTGTCAGAGCCAGAGGAGGTTAAAGGACTGTCAGAGAAATTCGCAGAACTTCAGTTTTTGATTGGACCAACATGGTGGAAATGTCTGCAAAGCGAAGTAGAAAAGGAATATTTTGAAAAGGTAGGTCAGTTTCCAAGAAAATTGAATTTGATTTTCAGTGTTTTGCCCCAGTTTTAATTCTGATCGGTATCAAACAAAATGATGTCAGTATGCAGCTGTCGCTTCGCCCCCCTTTTGCAAAAGTTCAGTTACTTTACGCGCCTCTTTTATTTTCAGCTCAATGCTTTCATCAAAGCTGAGCGATCCCGAAAAACTGTATATCCACCAAAAGACCTTGTCTTCAATTGGACAAGGAGATGTCCAGTTGAAGATGTACGTGTTGTGATTATTGGCCAGGATCCGTATCATGGGCCGAATCAAGCGCATGGCCTATCGTTCAGCGTCCCGAAGGGTGTTCAACCTCCTCCAAGGTAAAGTAAAGGTGTTGGAACAAACAATAGAGGTTTTTCACTAGACTTTCTCTGTAACCAGTGATCTCCGTTCTACCATAAATCCCTGATTTTTAGATGGGCTACACCAAACTGCATATTTCCAAGATTTGAAATAGCCTACTGCCTCGCCTACTGCCTCGCCTACTGCCTCGCCTACCGGCTCTTCCGCTAGGTACACGGTGATTTTGCGTTGGCAAGGAGAGTTAGTCATTAAGAGTATTGCTTATCACTTTCACGTTGGATTGGTCGCGAAAACACGTGGAAAGCTGAATCGCCGGGAAAATGTTAAATGCTAAAGTTTTTAGAATAAATATGGTTCACTGGACATTACTTTGATCCTCATACATTGATCCCGCTGAAAATGAGTTACTTCGTTGTTCCGCTATTCACGAATAATCGATTTTCAAATAGTGGAATTTCATCATTTTTTTTTGTTCAGTCACTAAGCAATCTTCACCAATCTCACCACTGCCCACTGAAAAGCCGCATTTGTGTTGAGATTAAAATTTCCCGCGTCATAGTAGAATTTACGCTGTGGGGACGGACGGAGATATTCTGAGCCTCATAACTAGAGCAGACAGTGGAAAATCAAAAAATCCCTTTGCAGAATCCAAATAATTCGGTGTATCCAGTTAAATGACACACAAATAAGTTGGCTTTTTAGTTAAACTTTAAAGCAGAATTTGTATGGGAATTGGGAAATATTTTTTTTTAGAAAAAGGCAGATTTAAAATTTTCGCCTGGGGTGCCATTCATAGTGACCTACCTATCATCTTTTTAGTTGAAGGTTGCATCATCTTTAATGGGTCTAAGCCCAATTAAAACTAGAGCTTGTATGGGAAGTAGGTCAGTTTTGCTTTGATTAGAAAAGTTTCATCTGTGGCGCTCAGTTTAATTTTCTCTTCAGCATGTGTCAGAAGCTGGTACGATACCCAAACTTGAATCTGTTAGTGAAAGTTGATACGACGGGCATGCTGGAATTCCTATTATTTCTTTATTCATTATTTTATTCCTGTAATGAATTTTTGCAGAATCTTTTTAAAATGTATTTCAATATTTCTTGAACCTGTGGTCCCGCGTTTTTTGTCTTCTGTCTCTAATCGGTGTAATTGCCGGGCATTGGCCAGTCGTATGTCTTGAGTTCGTCACCCCCCCCCACATGCCCAAACACTTTGAACCGCCCCTGAATGTGAAAAGCCTTCTCCTTTATCGCTGTGATGCCCGTGATTGCGGGCGTCGCAATGAGGGGGGGGGCACTACCAACTTTCTGAGATTCGGTAGCCTTTTAATTCTGAGTTTCTAGGATTCCGCAGATTTTGGAAAGATTCGGTAAACATTTCGGATCTGCACTTCTCCCCAACGAAAATGCACTTGCTATAACGCCACTGCCCATGATTGTCAAAAGCCTCAGGCTGCGACGCTCGGAGAGACGGAGGCGCTCTCTGCTTTGATTCGGCTCTGGTATATTTCATTTCTCTTGCTCATTGTTAGATCAGGACTAACTGGACTAAGGCTGGTTTCAACTGTGTTTAAAGAAAAGTGAAGCAAAAACTGCTACTTATGATAAAATCGATTGTAAGTACATTTATTTTATGTTCATCTAAAGGCATTCATACACATCAAATGATATTTCGTTGATGTTTGATTCAACCATCAGGCACCATATTGATTCCTAGACTCAATAGGGCACACAGGAAACAACAAATTCGACCCCCCCCCCAAAAAAAAAAGTTTTATCCTGTAATGTGAAGGAAAGATCTGTTCCAGTGTCCCCATATTTTTTTATTTATTTTGGTGTTAGTCATGTACCTTAACGAGTTGGAAATACTGTTACAAAATTTGAGATAGAAAACGTTCGAAACAAAAAGAAGATGTGCAGATGTTGCTTGCAAAATTTTACTCAATTTAGTTGCATTTTTGATCTCAGCTCTCACCGCGGTTCCCTTCCTTCTTCTTTTTTGTGTCTTTTACCATTGAGATGAATCCAATCCTCCCTTTCTTTTGTCAGAATTGAGAACGGTGAAAGCTTTGCAATTCGGCAAATCGACAAGTTGCTTGAATAAGGTAAATAATCTATAGTATCGTGAAGGAAATGTAACTATTTTTATTTTTTATTTTTCTTCTAACTTACCCTGTCTATAATTTACAGCACAGTTTCTGGTGTCATTCGACGCGCTGAAACCTCGTTATGAATCGTCTATCCTCGTTTTTCCATATCTGTTTTCTGTGTGTTTCAATGTTTCCCGAATCACAGACTTCGTGGTCTTAGCATCATGCACCCTTACGGAAAGGTACATTTCGCGTATCACACGGTAAGGTATTTGCTATAGAGCGTCAAACGCAAAGGTTACGTGTATTTGTTTTCCTCGAGGCAGGAAGCTTCCGTAAGTAATCTACTTTTCAGTAACCAGAACCATGTTGCCTTTTATTTAAACATGTGTATTTGTGATAAGTGAGATTTGAGTCATATATGTATAGAGTAAAAAAAAAAAAACAGAAAAAAATTACTCGTCTACATTAACTGCCGCGAAACTTGTTTCCACATACTTCATGCAGAAGTTTCTCAATGACAAAAAACATATCAGCGTCCTCGTCCAAACAGTTAAACTCAAAGCGGCACTTTAAAGGAACAGTAAACTTGACTACGCAACTTTCGGCCATCGAATCGCCCGGGGGGCTTGGATAAATATACAGGGTCTTATTGTCGACAGGCCCCCCCTTCTTTGTCATCTCGAACTGTCTCGAACCCCCTCCTTAGTGTTCCCAAAGCTAGCTGGCAGGCCCTTGCCCCTTATGCACTGTAATTATGCACTCATGTACTGTAAAAGTTCGCCCTTTTACATGTAGACTACAGAGTAACGACCTCCCGACTAGGCGGCCGGGGTTCGATTCCTAGTCGCGGCACACAAACCTTTTGCTTTTTGCAAACCTTTTGCTAAGAAGTCGAATTCTCGGAAACTGCAATGGTCGTAACGAGAATTTTTCTTACTCTCAATATCGACTCAGGGTACATTCTTGATATGTTAGCTAGCTCCCCGAGTCAAGTTTGAGTCAAGTTTTCTGTTCCTTTAACACGGCCCAGCCTCCAATGCGATCTTGTTCGTCGAAACCACGAGCAACGCACACATTTAAAATGGGGATCGGCGGAATGTCTCAGCCAGTCTATATACGGGCATTTGAGCATTAAAGTTTAACTGAAAAGCCGACTTATTTTTGTGTCATTTAACTGAATACACTGAATTATTTTGATTCTGCAAAGGGATTTGTTTTTAATTTTCCTCTATCTGCTCTAGTTATGACGTTCAGAACAGGGTTGCCACCACGGTCAGTTGCGAGAGTGCTACAATTGCCCGAATTTCCGTGCTACACAGAGATTTTCGGTGCTACAGTCGAAATTTTTTTTGCGCCGCGACACGCGCGTATTCAAGTGTATTTAGATTATTTTTATGTCAATTTTTTGTCTGTTTTAATGTAAAAGAACAAAAAATGTATCCTGAGCTAATCCGACTTTAATCCGCTAAGAGCGCTGAATGGGAAAATCCCAAATCTTCGTGCTGAACAACGATAATCGGTGCTACCGTCGGAATTTTTTGGCGCGTGTCACGCGCTCGGCCCGTATTTAAGTGTATTTAGATTATTGTCGTGCATAAAAAATGTTAAAAATTTTGGTCTAAAAAGAAATCCATTTTTATAATTCCCGAAGGAAGATCCAAATGCGATAGCAAGGGTTAGCCGCGGTTTTGCTTGCTACTCATTTCTCTTTTTTTTTTGCTCGTGTGAGGAGTTTGCAGCGGACAAAAGCTCTGTTTTCGTGATGCATTTCCCTACAGAGACTATGGAACTTGAACTACTTTGTTTTGCCGAGACGAAACTTGAAGTTTCTATAAACAAAACATTTTATTGGACAATGACGATTCCTTTAAACCGGTCGGTGCAAAGGGTAACCCCCACGGGATATTTCTTCGTACAGATCGGTTTTTGCATTTCTGCACACGAAAATCTTACAGTATTCCTTACTATTCCCGTTCGACGCTAGCAGACGGCAGACGTTGGCAGAGCACGAGCAGGACAAAAAAATTTCTTCCATCGGAATCAGATACATTTTATTAAAACAAAAGAAGCTAGCTTCAGATCACTTGGGAACAGCCAAAGACAGAAAACTCCGTTAAAATAACTGACTCGCACTTGGACGGACACTAGGACTAACCTACACTAGAGCAAGTCCTTTGTGTTCTTTCGTTTTACTTGCTACTTTCTAACGACTTTGTCGATTTCTTTCGACTGCGAGATAACAAATTACTGGGATATGCAAAAATTGAAAGTCTAATTTCCATAAAAGCACAAAACTTTGGTGCTGCAAATTTTCACTGCAACTAATCTACTTATTGCCTCGCTTATTATCACTTTGATTCAAATCGACTAGTAATTGCACGACCGGGTACTAGACTACTACATAGGCTTGCATTTAGCAGTCTTCAAACATATGAAAAAAAAGGAAAGTAACAAACCGCTATCAGGCCATGGAAATCTCGCCCACAGAAAAAATTAAAGAGGAAAATGCCGAAGATTTGATAGCTAGAATAGCTGGTCATGTAAGACAAAAAGTGCTACATTCAATGTAGCACGTGCTACAGTGCTACACATGATGAAATAGTGCTACATTTAGCACTTTCGTGCTACAGGTGGCAACCCTGGTTCAGAACATCTGCGGCCGTCCGCACAGCGTAAATTCTACTATGGCGCGGGAAATTTTAATCTCAACACGAACGCGGCTTTTCAGTGGGCAGTGGTGAGATTGGTGAAGACTGCTTAGTGCCTGAATAAAAATAAATCATAAATCTTTCTCGTAGGGCACACAACAAAAATGTAAGCGCATAGTGTACCACAAATCACAAGGAAATTCCCCTATTTGAAGATCAATTGTTCGTGAATAGTGGAACAACGAAGTAACTCATTTTCAGCGGGTCTTCAAGCCAACTTAGTGAATAAGTGATAATACTAGATTGTCCTATCCCAGCCCTTTTCGGTTAAACTTTAAAGATGTGTAATAAGCTGAATAGCGCTATACGCGATGTTTACGTTTTGATCCACCCCCCTGTTCAAAGAAGAAGTTTAGGTTCTTCTCACAGCAGCGTTCGGTGTTGCCATGCTGATACAATTTTTCGAGCTTCTAAAGATCAGAAAAAATGTTCTTAGTACTACCATAAATTTCCCGTAATGCCTCGCCATTCAGGGGGCTTGTCAATAAGAGATTTCTGATGCGCTCTTGACCGACCGTCCGGTAGTTCGAGAAATACCCACAGGGATAGAATACGCCACTATCCAGATAGACAAAATTTGGGATTGGCTGCTGGTGCCTTGAGGGAGGAGTCTCTTTGGCGCTCACGTCCAATGAGGCAAACAAGAACGCCGATTCGACCCAAGCGGAAGTTTTGGAAAGTAGGAGAGGGTCGGGCAACATGCAACACAGAAGCATAGGAAATGACAAGGCCCCCTGAATGGCGAGGCATTACAGGAAATTTATGGGTCCCTGGTAGTACTTGAAGTACACGAGTGCAATTGGCGCCCAGTAGCCTATATTGTTGTTTGCGCCAGCTTCCGTTTCCATTTTTTTGCGCGTTTCGCGGATGTATTTGCGCTACCCTGGGCTGTACTCCAACCACCAGGCTCCAGCTTGGAGCCTCAAGATGACCCTTGCCAAGATGGGCTGAAATACCGCTGCCAAAGCTTTTTAGCTTACGTATCTGTTTTTTAGCCATGGTCTCAGCATGGTCTGAATATCTTACAATTTTACAACTTGGGCCCAAGGAGTATGTACTAACTCTTCTCCCTAATTGCACTACAGCTATTATTGGGATCCCAAAAACGTAAGTGGAGTGATACCTATGACATCGCAAAATTTTCCGTCTGTCCGTCTGTCTGTCCGTCTGTGAGCACGCACTGTCAGAAGTTTCATAACAGATTGCGCATAACACTTTCAAGAATAACACCTTTTCACTTAGAAATAAAGTGTTATGACCAATTAAGTTTACACTATTTCGAGCTAGATCTCCAACAACATTGGTAAAAATACTACACTGTCAGAAGTTACATAACGGCAACAGAAGGATGCCCGGTTTCAACAGATAACACTTTGGGATGTTATCTGTTATATTTCTTTCGTTCCCATTAGTATTTTTACCAATTGAAGGTGTTGTTGGAGATCTAAAGGCACGAAATAGTGTAAACTTAATTGGTCATAACACTTTATTTCTAAGTGAAAAGATGTTATTCTTGAAAGTGTTATGCAGTATCTGTTGTGAAACTTCTGACAGTGCGAGAACTCTCTAAGGATATTTGATAAAACTTGGTGTAAGGATTCTTTGGGTCAAGGGAAAGGTCGAGTTCGTAGATGGGCTTTGTCATTTAGGGGTGGAGGAGGGGGTTCAGATTAAGGGGCAAACAGTCGATTCAGGGGTAAGAGACATGTTGAACACGATAATGAAAACCATTTTCTTGCTGGACAAGTAGTTGGCCCTGAATCCGGCCAAAACCGGAAAATTTATTAGAAGCAAAAGTTGTGTTTGTACTTGATTAGATTCCGATTTATGGTAAAAAGACATGCTGAACACGATTATGAAAACCATTTTCTCGCCGGACAAGTAGTTCGCACAGAGTCTGGCGAAAACCGAAAAATTTGTTAACGGACGCATGTTCGCCCGGAATCCGGCTGAAACCGAAAAATTTGTTTTAAAGCTTTATTTCAAGTTGATTAGATGTTCGATACAGGGGAAGAAAATACGCTGAATTTGTTTTTGAGCTTTGTTATTTTGCCGACAAGATACGAAACAGATACGACTTATATAGGGGTAAACACACACGCTGAATCCATGTCTGAACTTGGTTTTCTCAGATCATTAGCTATTTGGCCTTAATCTGTTTCTGAATTTTTTAGTAAAAATGTTCAAGACGTCTAAATAGTTACCTACCGATAAGAAGGGAAAAGAATTGGAATTGGAGATGGAAGTCAGACTTAATCTGGAGAAGACAGGACCCAATTGTCTGGATCAGATATTAAATTTTTTGGGATCCCATCGAAAACTAATTATCGTTTTCAAAGAGGTTCGTGGTCAGAAAGGTGTGATACAGTTTTTCTTCTTTTCATTGAATCCCACGGGCAGGGGCGTCGCAAGTCCATTTTCGGTGGGGGGGGGGGGGGGGGGTGCAGAGCCAAAATTTTACCGAATCTCTAAAATTTTTTACCGAATCCTAGAAACTGAGAATTCGAGGTTCAGATTATGGAACATCAAACGATTACGTAGGAAGAGTAACGTTAAAGGGCAGCATGAAAGACGATAAGCCAACTATTAGGCGGACGTTTTGGCGAATATATTGCCGGGCACGATTGCAGTAACAGCTTCTATATATTATACCCAAGAGACAATTAAATTGAGCGCCGCAGCCAAACATCTTTTTTTGTGTATGCAAAATTTTTGTTTGTGTATGCAAAAATTTAACTGCTTCTCTTACAAATTATATCATTTACCGTGGATGAAATACAGAGACTCTAAGAAGTTCCGACGATCCTGCAACAGCAGGTACTGTAGTCTAGTCAAAAGCGCCGCAGGCGAGATTTTTTTTTAAGTTAGCTTTTCCCTGCCAAATTTAACTATTTCCATCCAGATTCTAGCTTTTAATGTTTCGAAATCCCAATCCTAAAACTGGCTTAAAACCCCAGTTAAATGACGCGCCCTTCCATAATATAGAGAATATTACGAAAAGCGCCGCAGGCGGAATTTTCGAAACATTTATGATTAGATATTCTTTTTGGGATCCAAGATAAAAGCAAGGATTAGATTAAATCATAGATCAGTCCTTTTGTCTGCGACGAGGGCTTCACTCGACCTCTTCCGAGTTTCGAGGTTTGTGGTACTCCCGAATCCTGGTAACTATACCGAACAAATTATCGAATCCCATTTATTATACCGAAAAAGTTTAGACCGATATCATGTTCGGGATTCTGTATAACTACCGTATCCCTGTTTTTATACCGAATTGTTTTGGGATCGAAAGACTACCGAATAATATTTGGATTTGGTATAACTTCGTCGAAACTGGAACAAAAGTCGTGATTCGTGGTAACTACCGAATCTTGGATACTATACCGGATACTATACCTGGATACTATGCTATTTTGTTTGCCCCGAGGTTTCGGTGTTTTTTTGTGTGTTATGTTTCTTGTTTCTTGTTTTCTTACTTTTTGCTTTTTCTAGAGTTTGTTTGTTTGGATTTTCTCGGTTCCTGGTCGTTTAACCCACATTATGGTAAGATTGTTACATTTACATTCCACTCTCCCGGTCTCCATTTTCATGAGTTTATCACAATGAATGGTTGGTTTGAGTAGGGAACGGCTGGGTTTCCTTGAGAACGATCCAATGAAGTTTCATGAGTTTGGGGGTGGAGTACTGCATAGAGATTTTGACGCTGGTGAGTTTCCTGTTGAAAACCCTGATTCGCGTTATAAGTTTATGTGTGATTTGAGTAAAAATCGATGTCAAAGTGCGTTGAATATTTTTCATTTAAATTGCCGAGGGATTAGTAGTTCGCACCAGTTTTTATGGCACTTGCAGCTTCGCTCAAGTGCCATATACCGATCACTTTTCCGTCGGTCGGTCTGTCTGTCGGTCTGTCGGTCGGTCGGTCTGTCGGTCGGTCGGTCGGTCGGTCCGGTGATCGCGAGTTAGGGTACTTGCAGATGTGCTAGGACGATGAAACTTGGCAGGCATATCGGGGACCCGACCAAACTAACTTGCAAATAATCACTTCCCCGATCCGACCTCCGTGGAGGGAGTAGAGGGCGGGGGAATCCGGAAAATTTAGTAGTTTTTGTAAAACCCCTACCCCTTTCTTTACACTAGTAGGTCTGCGCGCGGCGTATACGTCACTCTTTGCATCGTATCACTCTGTTAACATTGGAAAGAGCTAGTGCATTCGAGGGTCAAAGGGGTTTGTATCTGTGGTGCAGTGCGGGGGAATATGGAAAATTGAGTGTTGTGTAACTTTCGAACGGGTGATCGGATTGGGACGAAACTTAATATCGGAATGAATGACATACCTCTGATGTTCCATTTGAAGTCCGAACCGGATTCGACATCTATGGGGGAATTGGGGTGGGGGAAGACCGGAAACCTCGAGAAACGGTTATAATGGAGGGATCGGAGTAAAACTTGCTGGGTAGAACAAGAATCTGCTCCAGATAATTTGTTTACACGTTTGGACTGGACCCGGACACTTGGGGGGGGAGGTGGAGGGGAGTTTCACGGAATTCTGGTGATGACAGTTTTTGGGATTTTCACGACGAAACTTGGGAGGTGTATCAGGTACCCGATCAAACTGACTTGTCAATAAAAATTCACTCGATCCGATAGTCGTGGGGGGATCGGAGGGAGGGGGAATACGGAATATTTAGCCATGCGTAACTTTGGAACGGGTGATCGGGTTCGAGTGAAATTTAATAACTGAACAGAGCCTGTGGTGATCTTTTTCATGTCCGGACCGGATCCGACAACAATTGGGGGGGGGGGGGGATACGTGGCCGGATTGGACTGGAGAGATCGGGATGGAACTTTGTGGGAATAACAAACAAGTCCAAACTGAACCGGATTGGCTCCGGCGACAAGATTGGCTTAGAAATCGCCACTTTTCAAATCCGACCATTCCCTAAAGTACCAATCATGACCGCAAATTAAGAAAAATACTTTTAAGCAAAATATGCATTTCCATGATCCCCATGAGCTCATGATCATTTTTGCCTCAAGGGTTTTGCTTACAAATGAAGTTCTAGCTCCCTTAAAGTGTGCATCTTAACCGCAAGGTCGAAAAGTACTTTTTATCGAACGATACATCTGAACCCATGATCAGTTGTCCCACAAGGGTTTTGCAAAAAAAATTATTTCTTGCACCCTTAAAGTGCGCAAATTAGTGGAAAAAAAAATACTTCTGATCATACGTATATATCAATGATCCCTAAGAGCCTGCTATCGTTTTTGCCTCAAGGGTCTTCCTTACAGATGAATTTCTAGTGCCTTTAAAGTGCGCATCATTACAGCCAAGTTCAACGATAATATACTTTTTCTCTAGCTCCCTTAAAGTGCGCATCTGAACCGCACAGTCGAAAATTACTTTTGATCAAATAATACATCTCAACCCTTGCAAGTGCCATATGAGCTTACAGCTCTTGTTAAATGAATTATGTTTGCAGTCAGATCCAAATGTTTTAGCTTTAACGGAGACTTGGTTGCGGAACCACAATTCATCGTTGCTTGAGATCGGTAATAATAAGCTGTATGTAGAGAATAGAGAAATGTATCAACACGGTGGTTTGGCAATATATGTACGTAATGATTTTGAGGTAAAAATAAGAGATGATATGAGAGTTAATCGTGAAATGGTGTTTGAAAGTATGGTTATGGAATTGGAATTCCAGAATTTCAAAGGATTTATAGTTGTTGTTTATAGACCCCCATCTTGTAATATAGATGATTTCGGTTTACTTTTAGAAGAGCAATTGGATAAGTTACCTATTTCTACTACTCCGTGTTTTATTTGCGGTGATTTTAATCTGGATCTACGTACAGTAAATAGTAACTCTAAAGTTATCATTTAAATACGATGTTGGGTTACGGGCTTCAGCCTTCTGTCAATATATGTACAAGGGTAACAAATGATTCAGCGACACTCATTGATAATATATTTTTAAATACTGGATATAGTAGTGCTGACGTTATAGTGAACGATGTTTCGGATCATTTTGGTTTATTAGTGTCTGTTCCGTCGGTACTGAACCAGTCTAGGTCAGAGCGTCCTAACCTGCTGAAAAAGGATGTTCCCGTTATAAATGTATTGAAGTTAAAGAAAGAACTTGAAGCGAAAAAATGTGATTTTTTAGAAAGAAGTGATCTGAATGCGAATGATAAGTTTACGTTTTGGTATTCGATGATTAAGGATACGGTAGTTTCATGTTCCCAGATGAAGAAGAAGCGGAATTATTTTGATTCGCCGAAGAAGCCTTGGGTTACGAAGAGTATTCTAGTATCTTTAGCTAGGCGACAGCAATTGTATAAAAAGTCAGTGTTAAGTAATGATAATAGTGATGTAGTTATTTATAGAACTTACAGTAATAAGCTGAATAGTATTCTCCGTAAAGCGAAATTTGATTACCTGAGTGATCGTTTTAAAAAGGCGGAAGGTAACCCTGGGAAGACTTGGAATGTGATAAAATCTGTGATTAAGCCGAATAAGCCTGAAGTCCTTTGTTGTATTGTTGATGGTGAAAATTTTCAGCAAACTTCTGAGCGTATGTGTGAGCATTTTTCGAGTGTAGGAGGCAGGTTAGCGTCATCGGTTGAACAACATCCAGGTGATGGTGATTTTACTCAGTTTTTGCCTGATAGTAGTGACGTTTCTATGCATCTGCGACCGGTTACTGTACAAGAATTGTGTGATTTGGTGAAAAGTATGCGAAATAGTGCCTCAGGGTCAGATTTAATTTCGACCAAATTATTCAAATCAATTTTCCATGTAATTGCGCACCAACTTTAGAATTTAACTAATCTTTGTTTTAAAAGTGGTATATATCCGGAATGTCTTAAAAGTGCTAGAGTAGTACCGTTATTTAAGGGGGGAGATAGGAAAAATGTGAATGATTCTATATATAGACCGATATCCCTAATTTCTATTATATCTAGGTTAGTAGAAAAACTTATTAATTTTAGGGTATCTGAGTTTTTGGAGAATAGGTGTTTTTTTCATCCAAATCAGTTCGGTTTTCGTAAAGGGATGTCAACAGAGCATGCAGTATTATTATTGACAACATTTGTCCATGATGCTTTGGACCAGGGATTTAAAGTGGCGTCCATATTTCTTGATATTGTAAAAGCTTTCGATACAGTTGACCATGTGATTTTGATTCGGAAGTTAAAACATTGCGGTATTCGAGGAAAGACGCTAACATTATTTGAATCGTTTTTGAGTGGTAGGACCCAGCATGTAGGAATTGGTAATACTAAGTCTAGTGATAGAGTAGTTGAGTATGGTGTTCCGCAGGGGTCCGTTCTAGGTCCACTTTTGTTTTTAGTGTATATTAATGATTTACGTTTTTCTGTATCGGATCTGATAGATAGCGTACATGGTTCACTTCCTCGTTGTAAAGTGATTATTCCTAGTTTTGCTGATGACACCCATTTTACGGTGGCAGCAAAAACTGCATCCGATTTAATAGCTACAATGAAAAAGGGTATGGTATGTATAGATAGGCTAAGTGGATGAGAGTAAATAAGCTTTTATTAAATCACAGTAAATCAGGTTTTGTTCTGTATGGTAGGTCTTCTAACTTTTACCCTTGGATTGTAGATGTACAAATGGATAGTTATGCTATTAAGCGTACTAAAACTATACGATATCTCGGTGTTATTTTGGATGAATGCCTTAGTTTTAAAGATCATATTTCGTTTATAAGTAGTAAGATAGCCAGAAATGTTGGAATGATGAGAAAGTTAAAAAATATAATTCCCAGTTCAGTGATGCGACTAATTTATTTCTCTTTAGTTCACCCTTACTTGGTGTATTGTGTGAGTGTTTGGTCCAGTACTTTCTCTGTTCATTTACATCAGTTACATGTAATGCAAAATATGGCACTGCGCGTGTTGTCTGGAGATAAAAATAGAACGTCGGTAAGATCACGATATGTGCAGTTAAATATTATTCCTTTGTCCGGGCTTGGAAAATTTTACCGTGCGTTATTTATGTTTAAGTACTTTTCGAACCTGGTTCCAAATTGTTTTTTGAATGTGTTTATTTTTGGAGGGCGGTACATAGTTATCCAACGCGTAATTCTAGTGACATAAGAGTTCCACAGGTTGTCAGCACAAGGTCACTATTTTCAGTGCGCCATGCTGGGCCCATTGTATGGAATAAACTGCCAGATACATTAAAAAGAGCAGAGAATCTATGCGAGTTCCGTCGAGACCTTAAAACCCTTTGTCTCCATGAATATGAGTTTTAAAGTGTAGTGCGATTTGAGTCGTTCTCAAGTTGGCCCAGATTCCATTTTGTTTATTTATTATAAATCTTTTTGTTTTTTTTTGTTTTTTTTTGGAGACGGGATTTTGGAGTGTATATTTTTTTTGTTGGGTATTCGACCATGAACCGAGTAAGTGCATGAATTTTTCTCTTATTTCTTTTCTCTTCTTTCTTTTTTCATTTTTTCTTTATTAGTAGTGTATGTAGGTTAATTTGTCAAAGGGGGTTTGTCAAACCTCTTAACAAGTGAAAACTTCTGAGGGTTTTGTAGTTGATCGTATTTTTGCAATAAAACCCCATATAATCATAATCATAATTATAGAATAAACTACCGAATCTCAATCATGATACCGAATAATTTTGGACCGATAGCTTCTTCGGGATTCTGTGTAACTACCGAATCTCAGTAAATATACCAAATAGTTCTGGCATCGAAAAATTACCAAATAATTTCAGTAAATTCTCTCACCGAATTCGTGATAACTACCGAATAATGGCAATTCTACCCTTCCCGATCATTATACCGAATAGATTTGTACCGATAGCCTAATTGGGATTCTGTATGTCTACCGAATCCCGTTAAATATACCGAATAGTTCTGCTATCGAAAAAATAACGAACAATTTTAGTGAAATTTTGGGCCTCCGGCCCAAAATTTTACCGAATCTCAAAAGGGTGGGGGGGGGGGGGGTGCTGCACCCCCCCTTGCGACGCCCCTGCCCACGGGGTCTTGAGCAATGTCTAGGTCTAGAGGGCAGCTAAAACAAGACAAAGCTGTTTTTTTATTTCTGAAAACACGGTTGACTTTTTAAAGGATTAGACACTAAGATTTGACAGCTTGGAAGCCTATATAATAGAAAGAAACATGCATGATTATTAACTTTACGGAGGATAACTTTCGATCACCCAAACAACTCTCGAAGCAAGCGTTCTTTTAGTATTATTTACTGAATTATGCTTGGTAATTGCTAAAGACGTTCAGATAATACTTATATTCCAGCACTTTTTCAGGAAGGGCTTTTCTAGTGAAACTTTCTGTGTTGAACGAAAATTTTTGAAAAATTTTAGCTGCCTGAAAAATTGAGCTGCCGATAAGCTTGACACTTTCCTTATATGTGCTTGTATTTGTATCTTTGACCATAGGCGTTTTTCCGTGCTCCCACAAACAGTTTGTGGGTCGATTGTGGTTCGAAAAGAGTGTTTCGTGGCCTTTTGTGTGGCCCACAAGTGTGTTTCCGCGACCAACAAGGTTTCCGTGGCTCGCTTTGTGGCTCAGATTCGACAAACAACGACAAACAGGTGATTGTCGATTTTGTGGCTCGATTTTGGCGGGAAATTCAATTTAGCGGCCAAACAACGTCAAAACAATAAAATTAAAAACTTTCTCAAGTATTTGGACATAAACTGAAGATCCTTTTTGCACGGAATGGTAATGACGAAAGCCTGGAGTTCTATTTATTGAGATTTTGAATAATTTTTATTTATATATTCAGACATTTGAATTTACCGCCGAAAAAATAGACAAAACGGCGTTTCCGCGAGTTTCAACTTGTAGCTCGACTGCGTGGCACACAATCGTGTTTTCGCGAAAAACACTCAGAAGTGTGTGGCCCACAATTGTGTCACGGAAAAACGCCTCATGTGGAGCCTAAAACAACAGCATCAGCTATTGTACTTTTCATTACACTGATTCAAAATTGTTTGATTTTAGGTTGGTCAATTGTCTACCAAACAAACACACCTTGAGCAAGTTGATGACATTTTAAACCTGTAAGTACACACATCTTTTGAATGTGATAGATAGGATGCTACCCAGCTGATTGCTTTGTTTGTGACAATAGTCGCTATACTCAGTGTTAATTAGACCTACGTTGCCTGGGAAACGTGAAGTGTTGCAGCAATCTTTGTTCGGCTTCGCCGACGAAATTGCTGCGAGAGCAACACTTTGGTTTTGTTTCTTCGCTATCGTTGAAATGCTGAAGTTACATCGAGGTTTTCAGAATGGTATGTTCCAAGAAGATTTTTTTTTCTGAACTGAACACATGAGTATTCCTCAGCACTGAATAAAAAAAAAGAATCTTGGAAGTAGGGACTAAATTCACATTGCAGCAAGTGGAACTCTATCCTTTTCAGTCGTAGACATCGTGACTGGTGAAAACTTGGAACATTATCTTATATAACCTAGTTGGTATTATAAAGCTATCCGTGACTTTTCAGGATCAAAATACCATAGATGCTTTTCTAGTAATTATTGCGAAACTATGTCATTGTTTTGCATTATCATTTGCATGCGTTGCGTAAACACTTAATTCCGATAGACGATGGACACTAATTTTCTTACCCTCAGTTTTATAGAGATCAAATAAACTTTACACTAATCTGTACAAATTTCTAGCCCCTCAGGAACCTCTTCTAGCAACCGATTCTTACTTACAAGTGCCTCTCCCAGTGAAAGACATGATACCAAATGGTTCTTACCATCAAATACACCGGAAACCTGTAAATGGTACACCAACTAGCTAAAGTTGCAAACCCGTCATCGCCGAAAAGAATTATGGTCTAACAGCCTATTGTTGCTTAAAAGTCCCTTACAGTCACAAGTGGGATAGGCCTACTTTTCGTTTCGGTGTGTACCCTACGATATACTGGAGTTGTCAACCCTTCGATACTTTCAAAGGTACATCTCATTCAGGAATTTTTGTACCAGAAAACCGATAAAATGTACTTTGATCAGGTCATCAAGCAAAGAAACGGGAAACATTTTTCTAAAAATTTTTACCATAAAGCACCCTTTTTCTGATGCGTTGCGTTGACTGATCGATGAATGTATTTTGGTTGAAGTTTAAAGGAACAGAAAACTTGACTCAAACTTGGCTCAGGGAGCTAGCTGACATATCAAGAATGTACCCTGAGTCGATATTGAGAGTTAGAAAAATTCTTGTTACGACCATTGCAGTTTCCGAGAGTTCGACTTTTGAGTTAGTAGAAAAAAAAAAAAGCAAAAGGTTTGTGTGCCTGGAGTAGGACTCGAAGATATGGTTTGAAGCCACACTGACCGTCCATGACGACGAGAACAAAACGAGATTTTCGGGGTTTTTTATCGATCAGTGGAATGTATCTCTCTAAGATAGTATTCGAGAGATATGAAGAAAAATCGAAATTTCGGCTACACTTCCGGTAACCGTCCTCATATAATCCACTGATCGATAAAAAACTCCGAAAATCTCGTTTTGTTCTCGTAGTAGGACTCGAACCCACGATCTTTGCCCCAACGGCCTTTTGAAACGAAGTAATACAATGTATGTCATGTTGATGACACAGACAATCGCGAACTTTTACAGTGCATGAGTGCGTAACTACGGTGCATAAGGGGCAAGGCCCTGCCAGCTATAGCTCTTGGAACAATAAGGAGGGGTTTCGAGATAACAAAGATGGGGGGTCCTGTCGACAATAAGTCCCTGTACATTTATCTAAGCCCCACAGGCCGGTTTGATGGCCGAAAGTTGCCTAGTCAAGTTTACTGTGCCTTTAAGGTAGACAATCATTTAGGCTAGTGTAATTTCTTTAAAATGAATTGAATGTAGAATTTGTGAAAGTTTATGGTCTATAGATGTTCGTCAGTTGTAGACCGATTATTTATATTTTATTATATTTTTCTACTCGCCAGCTTTGGTGGATACAAATAAATGAATTGAATTGAATGGCTATTCCTCAGCATTGAAAAAAAAAATAAACAGAATATCGGAAGTAGGGACTAAATTGACTTTGCAGCCAGTCGAACTTTCTCCTTTTCAGTCGTAGACATTGAAAAGCCCTTGGTAGCTTGTATAATAGTTTTTGTTCTCCCTCTGTTTGTAACCTTTCTGGAATTTTCGGCATTCTGAGACGAAAAGATTTAAAACGTATCAGGACTTTCTATTTCAAATATTGTTAATTTCTTTTATACCTTCCTCGTCGCCACAGAAACTCCCGCATAACTGCAAACTTTTTACCGTCTGACCCTTGCGCAAAGCTATCCTCCATAGCTCAGCACCTCAACGTTTCTGCCCTAGACCATTTTAGCACTTTCCATCTGGGAAGACGATATGTTAGACCGGATTAGTCCCTTTTTTGTGTTTTGTTTGTTTGTTCCTGTGCATTTACTATGTTATCGAAAGCTCACTGTAATTTTTCCTTTCTTTATTTATACTGCGCTATTTCCTTCTCCTTGTTTAGTGCGTTATTAAAATTTCATCACTATTGTGATTGGTGAAAACTTGGAACATTACCTTATATGACCTAGTTGATATTTAAAAGCTATCTGTAACTTTAAAACGGATGACATATACTTTGATCAGCACATCAAGGTCTATCGATTGCCGTTGAAAAAAAACATATCTGTATTAGTTCTTGAATTATTTGCCGTAGGCCAACTTTCTAATATCACCACTTAGAAAGGAGAAAAGGATAAGCTCTAATCTTCTTTAGCAATCAGAGAACTTTTAAAGTTAAAAGAGCACATCTGATACCATTTCTCTTCCTCGATCCGAAGTAAAAAAAAGTGGAATGATAAACTCATCATAAATCACGAACAGAAATGGGTAGAAAAATAGATGGCAGCACTTTCGGACCCGTGAGAAAATGCCACTTTTCTGTTTCTGTAATTTTTTATATTTATCGCTTAAAGAAGATATTTTGGCTGTGGGGCCGGTGAACTGCCGCACATGTTTAGCATTTATAGATTTTAGTCTATCTTCAATTTGAAACTGGTGTCTACCTGCTTGCCTGCTAGAACGGAGCTTTCCACTCGAAAGCAGAAACATGGTTTGATGAAACAAAAGCTTGGCTGCACAACTTCAGATAGTCCTCTCTGACATAGGCTATACAACTCCACTTCCCTTCACACACCGTAGGCTCTGGCTTGACGACAAGCAAAAGCCATCCTTTTTGGCCCCAGGCAAGAGTTCTAGAGAGCTTGCCAAAATGTACTGTCATATTCATCAATCCGGCCTAAGTTCCACACTTTCTGTAAAAACTGCAGAGGTTAGACCCTTACCACTTTCTAGCAATAAGCTGAAATCGAGGTACTAGGAACAAAATAAAAACAAAACAAAAAAAACGGGACAAACTCAGTGTTGCTCTCGCAACACAATTATTGTTAAAACAGTATCAGTCTGACGAAAATAAATGTATGGTTCACAGGGGCGTCCGGGGGTTGTTTAGTACCAGACTCTTTACGTAATGTTTGTACCGGGTACAAGAGCATCTATTTCACCGCATTCGGTTCGTCCCTTTGAAAATTCAGTGAATTAACGTGCTTATTTGGTCCCGTTCGTTACCGAATTCGGGCCCCAAACGGGCCCCCAAAAGCCCCAACGGGCTTTTCTCAAGTCTGTATCTGTTCCATCGTATCCCGTCAGTCTATTTCATAATTCGGTGATTAATCAGATTCATTTTGCTGTGATCGAATTGCGGTAACTCATCGGACTCTCGTTTAGTCCGTATCTGTTACCAGACTTGTCACATTCGGTTATTTCAGCTGGTTCTAGCGTGAGTTTAATTCTAGTACGAAATACAGTTGGCATACCGGTCCCGATCTGTTCCTTATTTATCTAATTTAGTTTTTCGGTAGCACAAATCACTTATTTGGTCCACCCCGGTTACTGAGCTCGGTAGTTTTAAGGGGCATTTATTTAGCTCCCGTTCTTTACCAATCAACGGTAGCTTCAGCTGGTTACCATTTCTGGTTACCACTTCTGGTTACCACTTCTCTTGACGTGAATTAATTTTTGTTTTATTGTTGTAAATTCAGAATAAATGTACTTTGTATCTACCTTACCCTGAATGGCCACTATTTTTTTTTTCAACGGACAGCTCTATGATTTAATTATTACCCCTGGTTCACACTGCTGCGATTTGGCGCAAAATTCGGGTCACTGGAAAACCGGAACACCGGAACCTCCGCCACCGGAACCGATGGCTTTGGAAACTAACCTAACCTAAACATAGGTTAGGTAAAAGGTTAACCTAACCTAACCTTTTACCTAACCTTTTGGTTAGGTTAGGTTAGGGAGGTCCGGGGTTCCGGTTTTCCAGTGACCCCAAAATTCTGCGTCATGTAACACACGACACAAAGCAGAACACTGCGACAAGCAGTCGCAGTGTCGTATGCGAGGAAAAATTTCAACTGATCCGACTTAACGCATGCGATTTCTTAAGGGAAAAACTAACACCAGTTAATTTTCAAGACTAAAAGTTGCTCTACCTTGTTCTGACTGTAATCCTAGGATGGCCGAATGCAAAATATCCTCTGAATAAACTTGTATTAACATGTTTTGAACATGATAACTTATTGGTTTTGACTGAAATTTTCCTTATAGTGCATGGTTGATAGTGGGTGATATTCAGAACGGTTTAGCATGTTTAGAGGTCATTTCTCCAAGGGCTCCTTTGCAGGGTTGCCAAGAGCTCGACTCATAAAAGTGTCACAATTCCTTACAAAAGGTGCTTTTTGACACCTCAAAGAAAAATTTCTTGCACAATGAGCAAAATGCGAATAATGGTAATTATTGTGAATTTGTAAGATCGTTTTTAAGAAATTTTTAACTGTCAGATCACGGTACTGTAAAAAAAAAAAATCGGAAACGAGCTTTATAAGGCTTCAAACTCTTTTTATGGTCAAAATCAAAGTAAACTTCGTGTTTTTTGGGGCGGAAATTCGTAAATTTGCTAAATTAAATGAAAAGGTGCCTTTTCTGACCTAAAAAGTGTCACTTGTACCAAAAGGTGTCATTTTAAGAGAAAAAGTGTCCTGGTGTCACCCGGTGCCAAAAAGTGTCAAAAAGCACCAAAAGTGTCACACTTGGCAACACTGCTCCTTTGTCCCTTTGCAGAATAATTTCGACGAAAAATTTCGTTTTTGTTTTGCGTCTGCGTGGCGGTGGGAAGGCTCATGCGATTCTGTCTCTAGTCGGAGCATCAAAGAACAAATCGTGTCGCATGCGACGCAGCACTCGCAGCAGTGTGAACCAAGCAGCGTTTCCACTTCTCATGATTTCACATGAGATCTCATGTTTTTTATTCCAATCTCATTATTTTTTTTTCAGTCTCATGATCTCATGATAAACTCATGATTTTCAGGATTTCTCCCCTTTTTTACCCCAATGCTAAAATTAATGTAAAATGTATCATGGGGCTCGAGTGTCTAGCCATAAAAAATCTACAATTTGTATGGAAGCAGGTGCAGGTAAGAAAAAAGCGAATTAAAAAAAAGTCGCCTGCGGCGCTCGGGCTAATTTCCTCTTGATCACAGTGATTTCAACCTATCGCTGCCTGACCTGCTCGCACTGTTTTCATGTGTCATTTTATTTATGTCGTGAATATGACGGTTATGTGATAGTATAGGTGGCCCTAATAACCTTGGTCCTTACGTTTCTTTGGGGTAAAAAAAATTTCTGCTCACAAAAATTTCGCCCATAGTGCCTTTCATAGTGTAGTTTGTTTTGCTTGAAGGGCAGGTTTGGGATTCTGGGGCTTGAGAAGTTAGCTTTAAATGAGAAGTAGAAAGCTGTGGAAGAAAAAGGCTGATTCAAAAAATTTTGCCTGCGGCGCTCAGTTTAATTTTGTCCTGTATGCAGTCGTCAGAAGCTGCTGTCACTCTCCAGCACGGGGAGCCACGAAACTTATTCTCTTCTTTCCTGTGGATCCTTACTATGTTTCCAGTTAGAAGTTAAAATATCAATGCTTCAGTTTTTAATTCTGATAAGTAGCTAAAATCAACATGCCTTTCGAAAATCTCACGATTTTCTCGTCTATCTTGACCAGAAAATCTCATGATTTTTTTCATGATTGTCTATCACAAATCTCATGTGTATCTCATTATTTTTGGACTCCTGCTCATGATTTTGAAAATTCCCGAGTGGAAACACTGGAACCAAGGGTTAGTCTGTTTGGTAATTTCATTTGGGTTCGCAGAAAGGCACTTTGAATCATCAGCGTTTCTTCAAAATTTCGCCTGTGGCGCATTTAGCTGTCTTCACTTTTTATGGCACTTGCAGCTCCGCTCAAGTGCCATATACCGATCACTTTTCGGTCGGTCGGTCGGTCGGTCTGTCGGTCGGGCGGTCCACTGTTTTCGAGTTAGGGTACTTCCAGATGTGCTAGGACGATGAAACTTGGCAGGCATATCAGGGACCCGATATAACTAACCTGGAAATAATCAGTTTCATGATCCGACCATCTGGGGGGGGAGTGGTGGGCCTGGGAATCCTGAAAATTAAGTAGTTTTTGTCACACTTTTTCGAGTTGGGGTACTTCCAGATGTGCTAGGACGATGAAATTTGGCAGGCGTATCAGGGACCCGATATAACTAACCTGGAAATAATCAGTTTCACTATCCGACCATCTGGGGGGGAGTGGTGGGTCGGGGAATCCGGAAAATTCAGCAGTTTTTGTCAAACTTTTTTTAGTTTGGGTATTTCCAGATGTGCTAGGACGATGAAACTTGGCAGGTGCATCAGGGACCCGATCCGAATAACCTGGAAATAATCATTTTCCCAATCCGACCACCTGGGGGGGAGTGGAGGGCTGGGGAATCCGGAAAATTGGAGTAGTGTGTAACTTTCGAACGGGTGATCGCATTGGAATGAAACTTAATAACTGAATAAATGGCATACCTCTGATGTCCCATTTGAAGTCCGGACCGGACTCGACAGCTATGGGGGAGTAGGGGGGGGGGGAGACCGGAAATCTCGAGAAACGGTTAGAATGGAGGGATCGCGGTGAAACTTGCTGGGAAGAACAAGCATCTGCTCTAGATAAATCGTTTATACATTTGGACTGGATCCGGACACTGGGGGGGGGGGGGGTAGAGGGGAGTTTCTCAGAATTCCGGTAATGGTGGTTTGGGGGATTTTCACGACGAAACTTGGGAGGCGTATCAGGGACCCGATCAAACTAACTTATAAATAAAAATTTACATGATCCGATAGTCGGGAGGGGAGTAGCGGGAGGGGGAATCCGGAATATTGAGTCATGCGTAACTTTGGAACGGTTGATCGGATTTGAGTGAAATTTGATAATTGAACAGAGGACATGTCTCTGGTGATCTTTGTCATGTCTTGATCTTTGTACACAACCGGATTGACTCCGGTGACTGTGGGGAGTTTGAGGGGGGGGGCGGAATTCCGGCGATCGCGATTTAAGGTAATTCCATTAGTGCTAGGACGATGAAACTTGGCTGGAATATTAGAGATTCGGCAAGATTAGCTTAGAAACCGCCACTTTCTAAATCCGACCATTCCTTAAAGTACCAATCTTGACTGCAAATTCAGAAAGATACTTTTAAGCAAAATTTACATTTTCATGATCCCCATGAGCCCATTATCATTTTTGACTCAGGGGTTTTGCTTATAAATGAAGTTGCTTTATAAATGAAGAACCGCCAAGTCGAAAAGTACTTTTTTTTGTAAACGATACATCTCAACCCAAGATGATTTGTGCCACAATTAAAATTTATTTCTATCACCGTTAAAGTGCGCATTTTAACCGAAAAGTGTAAAAAAATACTTTTGACCAAACGGTATATATCAATGATCCTTAAGGGCCTGTGATCGTTTTTGTCTCAATGGTTTTTCTTACAGATGAATTTCTAGGCCTTTAGAGTGCGCATCATTACAGCCAAGTTCGCAAATAAAATACTTTTTCTCTAGCCCCCTTAAAGTGCTTATCTGAACCACAAAGGCCGGTAACCTTAAAAGTACTTTTGATCAAACAATACATCTCAGCAAGTGCCATATGAGCTTACAGCTCTTGTTAGAAGAAGGGTGCGTCAGAATTTCAGAATTTGACTGAGGATTTAGGGGTTTGAATCATTGAATTATATGGTTATGGCTTCTATTTAAATCTAGAATTTGCATGGAAGTTAGTTAAATTTTGCCAGAAAAAAGCATATTCAAAAAATTTTGCCTGCGTCGGTTTATTTTGTCCTGGATATAGCCGTTTGCCACTTGCGACCGGCGTTTTTGTCGGTACATTTTCATTCATTTCATTTACATTTACAAAACTGGACGTCAGCCCCCAAGGTAAAAGGCTAATGACTGTGTAAAGGCTGTGTATTCCTGATAGTACAGAAGTGGAAGGGTGTGAAACCGCGTCGAACATATTATGCAACGTTTTCCATTATAGCTTTTAAATTTGTTTTTTAATAGATTCGGTAAAAATCGGGTTCCGAATCGGTAAATTTTACCAGGCCCCCCCCCCCCCCCGCCCCAAATGAAGATGCCCCTGTGGTTCATAGATATAAAGGTTTTTCCTTTGAGAAAAGGAGCGACTTTCAGGGATTCTGGGATCCATAAACCTAAGTGTAGGGATACCTATGACTTTGTAAAAGTTGCCCATCTGTCCGTCCGTCTGTCAGCGCAATAACTCTCAAAACGGAATTAGATATTTTGGTGAAACTTGGTGTGAGGGTTCTTTGGGTCAAGGGACAGGTCGAGTTCGTCGATGGGCTGTGTAGTCCTGCATTTAGGGGTGGCGGAGGCGAACAAAATACTTTTTAACAGCTAATTAGTATCAGATTTAGGGGTAAGAAGACTTGCTGAACACGTGTATGAAAATTATCTTCTCGCCGGACAAGTAGTTCACCCGGAATCCGGCTAAATCGGAAAATTTATTAAAAGTAAGTTTCATTTGAAGTTGACTAGATGTTCGATTTAGGGGCAAGAAGACATGCTGAATCCGTCATCTTCTACCCAGACACATAGTTCGCCCGGAATCCAGCTGAAACCGGAAAATTTGTTATAAGGTTCGATGCAGTGCTGAGGAGGCATGCTGAATCCGCACATGAAGTTTATTATCTCGCCGGAAAAATAGTTCGCCCGGAATTCGGTCAAAACCTGAAACTTGTTAAAATTTTTAAAGTTGTATCTGAAGTTGATTAGAGGTTCGATATAGGAGTAAGAAGATATGCTGAATTCGTTTTTGAGCTCTCGTTTTTTACCGGATAAGTAGTTTGCCCGAAATCCGGCCGAAACAGGAAATTTTGCAGAAGTAGGGCAGGAAGTTTTGTTATTTCGTCAAAGCAGATATGGCGTTTTGGGGTAAACACATGGTCAGTCCATATCTTAACTTGGTTTTCTCAGATGATTAGCCATCATTGGCTTAATCTGTTTCCAAATTTTAATAGTAAAATGCAGGCCCCCCCCCTCGAAGAATCGTGTGCAGGGCCCCCCTCGGAAATGCTCCCCCCCCCTCGAAAAAAGAAAAAAGCTAAAACCATAACAATTCTGCTAAACTGGGCTCTGGCAGTGCGCCCGGGAAAAGTCAGTAAGGGTAGTTCAGGATTACCAATACTTTTCTAAACCGACACGATGTGTTATGTACCAACATCTCTCGGTTCAACAAAATTCAGGCTGATTTTTTATTTTGCTTGTGGCGTATATTTTCAAGAATTCGTTAGTCTCATGCAAAGGTGCTTTGTGTTTAACAGAAAGAATTTGGTGAATAGAATTTTCCTCCAGTGCGTCACATAATAATAAATCGGCTTTGTGAGTCAGCAATGAAGGAAGATGTAATAACAGGCCTGATTATTACAACACGTCGTTCGATTTTTATTTTGTTTTGTAACTGTAAATTGAGAACATGTATGGTCTGTTTCAAGTTTTTGGGATCCCAAAACGTTAGTGACGGATACCTATGACATCGCAAAAGTTGTCCGTCTGTCCGTCCGTCCGTCTGTCTGTGAGCACGATAACTCTCGAAGGGAATGAGATATTTTGATGAAACTTGGTGTGAGCATTCTTTGGGTCAAGAGTAAGGTCGATTTCGTAGATGGGCCCTGTACCCCTACATTTAGGGGTGGGGGAGGGGGTTCAAATTAAGGGACAAGCAAAATATTTTGAAACAGCTAATGTGATAGTCGATTATGGGGTAAGAAGACATGTTGAACAAGAATATGAAAACCATTTTCGCGCCGGACAAGTAGTTCGCCCGGAATCCGGCCGAAACCGGAAAGTTTGTTAAAAGTTAAAGTTTTATTTGAAGTTGACTAGATGTTTGATTTAGGGGTAAGAAGCCACGCTGAACACGAATATGAAAACCATTTTCTCGCCGGACAAGTAGTTCGCCCGGAATCCGGCCAAAACCGGAAAGTTTGTTAGAAGTTAAAGTTTTATCTGAAGTTGATTAGATGTTTGATGTAGGGGTAAGAAGACATGCTGAACACCATTTTATCGCCGGACAAGTAGTTCGCCCGGAATCCGGCCAAAACCGGAAATTTGTTAAAAGTAAAAGTTTTATTTTAAGTTGATTAGATGATAGATTTGGGGGTAGGAAGAGATGCAGAATCCGTATAGGACAATCACTCTTTAGCCGGACATATAGTTCGTCCGGAATCCGGCTGAAACCGGAAAATTTGTTAGAAGTTAAATTTTTATTTGAAGTTGATTAGATGTTGGATATAGGGGTAAGGAGATACGCTGAATCCGTTTTTGAGCTTTAGTTTTTCGCCGGACAAGTAGTTCTTGAAGTTCACCAAAACCGCAAAATTCACAGAAGTAAGCCAGGATCATTTCGATCGGCTTATAGAGGTACACGCACATGCTGAATCCATATCTGAGCTTGGATTTCTTAATGATTAGCTGTTTGGCCTGGCGAAGATTTTTGGGATCCCATCGGAACCTTTGGTCTTGTTTTTCCTGGATGATCAGTACTTCTTTTTTGGAAAGGGTCAAAAGGGGTCACATTACCAACTTCCAGCTAAATGTGTCACTTTTTTCTGGATTTGTCGTGAACAAAGACAAACGGGCAGATCCGTGCTAAATGGCCCTTACTTTCATTTGGGATTCGAAAAGATGTTCTAATCCTACCGGACTCCAAAAAATAGCAAGATTTTGTTGGGGAGAAGAAGTGTTTAACACGAAAAAAAGTCATAGGTTACTTCGAAAATTTCGCCTGCGGCGTTCATTTTCTTCTCTCTGATATGCTTTCTTCATTCCTTCTGGTATTAGCGGGCTACCGTGGGCTGAGCATTTACGAAAACGAATTCCTCTTATTACGAATGAACCCAGTCGTATATTTTGAGGTAGTCACGGATGGGTAGTCAAGGATGACACGTAAAAAGAAACGTACTGATCTGGAGTCTACACGATCGTCTTTAGAGGATTCGACTATGAAAGGGTCTATGCATGACTCGATTCAAGCATTGACCAGCTCGGTCCAGCAAATTCTAGAAACAGTTAAAGCGACTCGCGAGGAAATCCAAGGATTGAGAGTGGAATTATCGGATATCCGAACCGATTTAGGTGGACTTGACAACAAAGTAAAGGCCCTTGAAAATATAAGTGCGGCCCATACTTCTTCAATTTCAAAAATCCAGACCGATATTACGGAAGCACGGCTAAAACAGAATGCCCCTGGATTAGGTCCGCTCACCGACAAAGTTCTAGTATTGGAAAATTTGGACAAGAAAAAAAACATTATTGTTTGGAAATTGATTGCTGCATCAGTAATTGAGGCCTCTACTAAGGTTGAAGATTTATTCGAGAAATACCTTGAATTAAAAATCGAGTTCAAGATTATGGAAGTCAACGAGAAATTCGTGAAGATACGGCTTGAAAGTGCAGAAGACAAGTTCGCGGTATTACAAGCAAATAAACGATTACGTGATCAACCCTGGAAAGATGATATCAACGAAGCGGTAAATTTTGGATACACTGGTATTTTCTTCACTGACGACGTTAGCAAAACCTGCCGGGAAATTCGCGCTACATTAAATCAGAAAAAGAAAGAACTGAAGGACAAAGGAGTTGTTGCCTGGATTCCACCCACGGTACCCCCCACACTATGTTATATTGATAAGGATGGCGTGAAGCAGAAAGTGAAATGGTCCCACCAGTCGATTAAGCTGTGTTCTATTTTGTTTTTGGTGATGTCTATTTATGACAATACGCAGTGTGGACGTCATGAGTCGTCATCGTGTTAAAGTTTAGTCATCATCATATAATTATTAGATGTTTGTGAGTGCACATTTTGCCAAAAGTTGCGCGCTCTCTGTAGATGAGAAAGAATGAACAGACTTTTCCTGGATGAAAACAGAAAAAGTACGCCATTTAGTTTTGTGCCTAGGTTAGTTTTTCTTTTTGAGATATCTTTTGCAGTGTTTTTGCCTAACTGGAGTGAGGCCATTATGATGATTCTTGATAATGAATTTACCTAATTTAAGTGAACTTGCAAGCAGAACTAAAGTACTAGAACGTACCCCTTTTGATGTTTCGGATTTTATGCGGGATGTAACGGATGAAGAAGCAATACAACTGGAACATATTCCGCTTAACAAATATTCATTTATGAACGAATCACTGCCTCCATGCAGTAATGTTCGCTTTGGTAGTTTTAACTGCAGAGGTTTATTTAGTAGCCTTGAGTTTATAAGAGATATAATTACTACAAATGATATTGAAGCCCTAGCGATAAATGAGACTTTTTTAAGGGATAGTAATACTAATGATATAATATTTGATGAATATGATTTTATTCATGAGAGTAGAAAACACCATCAGCACGGTGGCACTAGGTTTTATCGTTAGTAAAGCATTGAAATAAAAAATTAGACGAGACCTCATGATTTGGAATGTGGAAATGGTATTTGAAACGTGTGTTCTAGAATGTGAAATTAACGAAAAAAAAATAATTCTGATATCGATATATAGGCCTCCTTCTGGGAACATAGATCAATTCTTAATGCAATTTGAAATCATGTTAAATAAGGTTTCGCAAATGAATAAACAAATATCTATTTTTGGTGACTTCAACCTAGACCTGATGAAAATACAAAAAAAGCTAAATGATTCTAAGGTAAGAGAATTCGTTGAGCTATTACTATGTAATGGACTGCTGCCATCATGTCTTATTCCAACTAGAATAGACGATAACGGAGCAACACTAATTGATAATAACTTTTTTCGAGCAGGCGTGTAGTGCATATCCTCCTATGACCCACGGTCAGTTATCTTACGGTAATCTTCACACAGAAAACGTAAAATATCACTCCACGGGATAATCCAGCCAATCACGTTGCAGAATTAGTCATATCCGCCTCCGGAGAGGAGGATATAAGTCATATCCTCCTCCAACGTCAGGCCGAGCTAGAAAAAGTTATAACAGTTAACACACCTCCATCTCGCTTGATATCGGAATGACAACCTCGATGGCCATTTAAAAATACCAACCTCGCCTTCGGCTCGGCTGATATTTTCCATAACCTGCCTCGCCTTCGGCTCGGACAGGTTATTTTCAATGGCCGTCTCGGTGTTATTTTCCGATATCGACCTCGATGTCTGAAGTTAACCTTTAATATTTTTTCCACCAGTGTTTGCTTATCAACTACTGTTATTTTAAATGATGTTTCAGATCACGGTGTAATACTATCTGAATTTATTTTAGATAAGCCTAAGAAAAATAAGAGGAATGAGAGAATAAGCCGTAACATAAATGATAAAACAATTGTGTGTTTAGTTGGTAGGCTAGGCGACACAGATTGGACTGACGTGGTTAATAATGAGGATGCAAACAAAGCTACTGAAATATTTTATAAATTATTTGAAGATGTTTATAATGATGTTTGTCCGAAAGCTAAGCAGAAGAAACGCAAGTCTTCACCACGGATGCCATGGATATCCTTTAGCTTGTTAAAATGTATTAATGAAAAAAATAGATTGTATAAAATTAAATGTAACTATCCGTCTGAAGATAGTAATCTCAAATTTAAAAGATATAAAAATACTCTCACTCGATTATTGAGAGAAAGTGAAAGAAAATATTATGAGAGTGAAATATCTTCAGCTTCGTCCCAGCAGAAAATGTGGAAAATTCTGCATGAAAAGTTAAATAAAAATAAAGCCAGAGTGACACCGACTTCAATAAAGTATGGAACCAATGAATCAACTAGTAAAAAGGATATTGCAGATTTGTTCGCAAAACATTTCATTAAAATTGGGGAATAACTGGTGAAAGACCTGACGGATGGACCTTCGGATTTTACACGATATTTGCCTCAGAATGAGGACAAATCTTTCTACATGCTACCAGTATCATTTGATGAATAACAAAATGCTATTACTAATCTAAAGTCAGGTAATTCGGTTTCAGTAGATGATATATCGACTAACCTTTTTAAGAAAATATCAGGAGCTATTTACAAACCCCTTGCACATATAATGAATACGAGTATTAAAAATGGTGTGTTTCCAGATCTTTTAAAAAAGGCTAAAGTTATACCTATTTTATTAATTTATATTTTTTTAACAGACATCTACGTGGCTCCGACATTGGAGTCCTAGACTTATACACTAAATTCAAAAAAGTCGCTCCTGGTTCATTAGTCACGGTAAAAGTCCCTTGTATAAAGCGCCATCTATGTATTATAATTTCCGTGACTTGGGGATGTGAACTGATTAGATGAATTTGCCTTCGGCCGGGATCACTGTTCCTATGGCCAGCTTGTACCGGACTATTGTAGTGGTTTGCGAACTCTGCTCGCAAGCCTCTCGGTAGCTCAGATGGTAGAGCGCCTGCCTTGTAAGCGGGAGGTCCTGGGTTCAAATCCCGGCTGAGGAGCATTTTTGTCTTTCAGTTCACTACTACTACAATATTGCAAGATATTTAGGCGTCTTGTTAGACCCTACCCTAAATTTTAAAGCCCATATTTCACAGCTAAGGCTAAAAGTTTCCAGAAACATAGGCGTGCTTCACCGACTAAAGTTTCTTTTTGGGATCCCAAAACGTTAGTGACGGATACCTATGACATCGCAAAAGTTGTCCGTCCGTCCGTCCGTCTGTACGCACGATAACTCTCGAAGGGATTGAGATATTTTGATGAAACTTGGTGGGAGGATCCTTTGGGTCAAAGTACAAGTCAAGTTCGAAGATGGGCTCTGTAGCTCTATATTTGAGGGTGGGGGAGGGGTTTCAAATGAAGGGGCAAAAAAAATATTTTGAAACAGCTAATGTGATAGTCGATTATGGGGTAAGAAGACATGCTGAACACGATGGTGAAAACCATTTTCTCGCCGGACAATTAGTTCGCCCGGAATCCGGCCAAAACCGGAAAGTTTGTTAAAACTAAAAGTTTTATTTGAATTTGATTAGATGTTCGATTTAGGGGTAAGAAGACATGCTGAACACGATGGTGAAAACCATTTTCATGCCGGACAAGTAGTTCGCCCGGAATCCGGCCAGAACCGGAAAATTTGTTACAGGCAAAAGTTTTATTTGAAGTTGATTAGATGTTTGATTTAGGGGTAAGAAGACATGCTGAACACGATGGTGAAAACCATTTTCTTGCCGGACAAGTAGTTCGCCCGGAATCCGGCCAAAACCGGAAAATTTGTTAAAAGCAAAATTTATATTTGAAGTTGATTAGATGATAGGTTTAAGGGTAAGAAGAGACGCTGAATCTGTATAGGACAATCATTTTTCACCCGGACATATAGTTCGTCCGGAATCCGGTTGAAACCGGATTGCTTATATGTTTAAGTTTTATATTTGATTAGATGTTCTTTATAGGGATAAGCAGATGCGCTGAATTCGTTTCTGAACTATCTTTTTTTTGGCTGGACAAGTAGTTCGCTCGGAATTCGGCCGAAACCGGAAATTTGGCAGAATTAAAGCAGGAAGTTTCGATCAGTATTGTCAAAATAAATATGGCTTATACAGGTATATCTGAACTTAATTTTCTCAGATGATTAGCCTGGCGAAGACTGGACGTAGACAAGACGTAGTTGTCTGGGTCAAATATTAGATTTTTGGGATCCCATCGAAACCTTTGGTCTTGTTTCATATAACATTCTAAGAATATTATATTTTTGTTTAATTGAATCATATATCCAATACTGTTCAGTTATATTCTTACTGACTTTTAATTCACATATTAAGCCCCTGCAAACCCTCCAAAATAAGGCTATTAGAATTCTTGATAAATTTGTACAACACCCCAATAAAACAGCAATCCATTCAGAAACGCGAACTTCATATTTGTTTTTAGATATAATGACTCTGACGCAAAAATTTCATTTCCTGTTATCAAGATGGTTTTTTAAGATCCAACACGCAAATGATTTTTTCTTTGAGCAAAAATTACTGACTAGACATCAACTGTCAAACATTACTAGATGTGTTCATACATACAAATTGCCTCTTGTGAAAAATGAAAGATCTCGTTTTAACCTCCGATATATGATTCCATCAATAGCTAATAAATATTCTTTAAACAAATTTGTAGAGTTGCCAAAATGCTCTTATAAGAGAAGACTAAAAGGTTTTATAATGGAATCTGCTTGCAAGAACGGTTGGTAAAAGTTGATTTTATTTTATTTTTTTTTTATTTTTTTTGGCCTCACTCCACTTATGTTACACATTAAAAGATTTCTCTTCTATCTTTTTCTGTTATGTAAATTGTTTGTTCCTTCTGTGTGTTTTTTTTCTGTAACTACGAGGATAAATATTATTTTGTACCATTGCCTAGTAGTCGAGCTTGTCTCCCCATTTGGGCAAGTCAAATTATTTGATATCATATGATTATTCTTCGAAAATAAAATCTGAATCTGAATCTGAATCACCTTCCATGCCCAAACCGTTCAGACCGTCCCTGAGCTCGGAGATAGGACTAGGCATTTCAGTCTTCAACGCTTGCAGGTATCACGAGTTTTATCAGTAGGCTACATATACGACCGGCAGGCGCCCAGCCATACCCCCCCCCCCCCTCGAGTCTTGGCTAGCGACGCGCCGACGCCCCTGGTAAAATGTTTAAGGAGTCTGGCGAAGACCGGATATCTACAAAAAACAATTGTCTGGATCAAATATTAAATTTTTGGGATTCTATTGAAACCTTTGGTCTTGTTAGAGTTTGTTTCTTGTTTCTGTCATGGAACATTCTGCCCCCTTATTCAGTATCATTCCAACAGAGTATGATGGGACTGTTCTATTCCCAGGTTAGATGTGACGTCTCATCCTTTCACTGATGATGAACTCCGGAGACTTCTATCAGGTATGTTTTATTTTCGTATGTCTGTGTCGTGATTTATTCTAAATCCATGGGTAGATTTCAAGGAGTATCAGCGTGTCAGTCATGTCCGTCTTTTGTGCTTTTGAGAATATAACGCATTCCCAGGCCCTATTTTCTCTCATTACTTCTAGCGTGAATCTGCTTTTTTCAATCTGTTAAAATGTTTGTATGGTCATTCTTCAGTAAGGTTCAAATGGCAAGGTAGCATGTCAGAGATTATCTATCTCGCTTGGATCGGTCATCGTCACATCAACAGACTATCTTCCTACATCTTCAAATCGGCCATATCTTCTTGTCTCGATTCTTTACACCCTGCTCACTTTTATAAAGACCATGCCTTCAGCTCCATAGCCTACGCTGACGACTTGCTCTTAGCAAGCCGTAGCCGATCCACACTCACCAAAAATGTCAGTAAGCTGTCGTCGGAAATTCTCAAAGTCGGCCTTGAAGTTGACCTCTCAGAATGTGATTACCTACATTTCAATCCCTTCGTCAAATGGTTCGAATGCATCCATAGCTTCTATCTCTCTTGGATCGGTCATTGTCAAATCAACAGACTCTCAACGATGGTTTGACAGAACATTCAAATCTTCATTGTCAAAATTTTGCTCTTCGGTTGTTCAAGAAGTTTGTAAATTAATCCGTACCACCTATGGGCGAATCGTCCCCAACCGGGTGCGCTATAATCGTAAAGCTTTGGGAAGCGTTCCTTCTATACTATTTCGTTCTGGTGTCACTCATGTTCTGCGAAAGAAAGATATTAACAAGCCCAAAGGTTTCGATGGGATCCCAAAAATGTAATATTTGATCCAGACAATTGGGTCTTGTCTTCGCCAGAATCCTTGAGGACATTTTTACTATTAAAATTTGGAAACAGATTAATTTAGCAAATAGCTAGTCATCTGAGACAACCAAGTTCAGATATACATCCATAAGCCATATCTATTTTGACGATACTTCCTGCTTTACTTCTTCCAAATTTCCGGTTTCGGCCAAATTCCGAGCGAACTACTTGCCCAGCAAAAAAAGAAAGTTCAAATAATAATAATAATAATAATTTATTTCTTACCCACAAATTCCAGAGGAAAGACAAGTGGGGTACAATAAAGAAAAAGAAAGGAAGAAAATACTAAAATAACTATACATACAAAAACACTAGCACATAAACAGGGGGGTAAGGGGGTGGTGTGGTGAAAAACGAGAGTAGGCTGAGCCCGACAGCTTCCTGTGTAGCATTAGTAATTTCTCCGAAATATCTGGAACACCAAACTTACGAATAATTACTCTATTCCGATGCCAAGGGGGGGGGGGGGGGTAAAGAAGGAACTTAAAGGATATAGTCATAACAAGTTGAATACAGCCGACCAAGAGCTCGTCTATTATACTATTATATAAATGAATTAAGCGAATCTTCTTATCCCTATGAAGAGCATCTAATCAACTTCAAATAAAACTTTAACTTATAACGAATTTTCCGGTTTCAGCCGGATTCTGGCTGTCATATGGTATGCTGTGACAATGATTGTCATATACGGATTCAGCGTGTCCTCTTAACTTAAAAAAAAACTTTTGCTTTTAACAGATTTTACGGTTTTGTCCGGATTCCGGGCGAACTAGATGTCCGGGTAGAAAATGCTTTTCGCATAAGTGTTCAGCATGTCTTCTTATCCCTAAATCGAACGTCTAATCAACTTCAAATTCAACTTTTGCTTTTAACAAACTTTCCGGTTTTTGCCGGATTCCAGACGAAGTACTTGTCCGGCGAAAAAATGGTTTTCATCATCGTGTTCAGAATCTCTTCTTACCCCATAATCGACTATCCCATTAGCTGTTTATAAGTATTTTGTTTGCGCCTCAATTTGAAACCTCTCCCCACCCCTAAAAGTAGGGCAGGACCCCATCTATGAACTCGACCTTACCCTTGACCCAAAGAACCTTCACACCAAGTTTCATCAAAATATCTCGTTCCCTTCGAGAGTTATCGTGCTCACAGACGGACGGACAAACGGATAACTTTTTCGATGTCATAGGTATCCCTCCACTTAAGTTTCGGGATCCCAAAAAGATGAGATCTTGTTATATAAAATATACACAGCACCTGCTCCACTTGTCTAAATTATGTCACAACCATACATTGACGGAGAAGTTCAAAATTCAAGATGCAAATGTTTCCCTTTTGGATGTTTCCTCGTCGATATAAACAACACCAAAGGTTTCGATGGGATCCCAAAAATTTAATATTTGATTCAGACAATTACGTCTTGTAGATCCGGTCTTCGCCAGACTCATTGAATATTTTTACTATTTAAAACTTGACCAATGACTAGTCTTCTGAGAAAACAAAGTTCTGGTATGGATCCAACATATTTGTTTACCCTATACGTCATAATATCTAGTTTGACGAAGTTGATCAAAACTTCCTGCCTTACTCACCTCCCGGTGAGCTACTTGTCCAGCAAAAACTAAATCTCAAAATGAATTAAGCACATCCCCTTACCCCTATATCGAACCTCTAATAAACTTCAGATAAACTTAAAAAAAATTTGGGCGGATTCCGGGCGAACTATTTGCCCGTCGAGAAAATAATTTTCATATCCGTATTCAGCAGGTCTCCTTACCACTACATCGAACCTCTTATCAACTTCAGATAAAACTTTTTAAAATTTTCCGGTTTCGGCCGGATTCCGGGTGGAAAATTATTATCATATATGGATACCGCATATTTTCTTATGCTGAGTCCATTATTGAATCAACTTCAAATAAAACTTTAACTTTTAACACATTTTTCCGGTTTTTGCCGGATTCCGGGCGAACTACTGATCTGGGTAAACAATTGTCATGCACGGATTATTCCGGGCGAACTACTCATTCGGGTAAAACAATTGTCATATACGGATTTAGCATGCCTTCTTCCCCTAAGTCGAGCATTTAATCAACTTCAAAACTTTACTTCTAACAAATTTTTTAGGTTTTGGACATATTTCGGACGAACTAATTGTCCGGCAAGAAAAGAAGTTTCAGATATGGATTCAGCATGTCCCCTTACCCCTGTTTCGACTATCTCATTGGGTAAAAAAGAAAAAAAAATCTAAATTTGAAACACCTCCCCCACCCCTGAGTAGGCCTACGGGGCTACAGGGCTCATCTACGAACTTGACCTGTACTTTGACCCAATGGATCCTCATACCAAGTTTGAAGAAAATATATCCACCCCGTGCTAACAGACGGACAGACAGACAACTTTGCGGTGTCATAGGTATCCCTCCACTTACGTTTTGGGATCCCAAATCATGGACAACAAACAGGGCCCAAGTAGCGCACGACGTTATCCACTACTTCCTGGCCGAAGATTGAAAATTAGTGTCTCTAGTTTTATGTGTTTTATTTCATTTAATCCTTTCTTTCATTCTTCTTTCCTTCCTTATTCTTTCATTTAATCCGCTATTTGGGATCCCAAAACGTAAGTGGAGGGATATCTATGACATCGCAATATTTGTCCGTCTGTGAGCACGATAACTCTCGAAGGGAATGAGATATTTTGATGAAAACTTGGTGTGAGGATTCTTTGAGTCAAGGAAAAGGTCGAGTTCGTAGATGGGCTCTGTAACCCTACATTCAGGGGTGGGGTTCAAATTAAGGGGCAAATAAAATATATTTAAACAGCTAATAAAATAGTCGACTAAGGGGTAAGAAGACAGGCTGAACACGATTATGAGAAGTGTTTTCTCGCCGAATGTGTAGTTCGCCCGGAACCCGGCCACAACCGGAAAGTTTGTTAAAACTATAGGCTAAGTTTTATTTGAAGTTGATTAGATTTTGCGTGAAAATCATTTTCTACCCAACAAGTAGTCAACCGGACAGAACCGGATTTTTTTTTTAAAGCAAAGGTTTTATTTGTAGTGTATGAGATGTCCGGTTTAGGGGTAAGAAAAGATGCTGAATCAGTATATGACTATTATTTTCACCCGGACATATAGTTCGCCCGGAATCCGGCTGAAACCGGAAAACTTGTTATAAGTTAAATTTTTATTTGAAGATGATTAGATGTTGGATATAGGGGTAAGGAGATACGGTGAATTCGTTATTGAGCTTTATTTTTTCGCCGGAGAAGTAGCTCCGGAATTCCGCCGGAACCGGAATATTGGCAGAAGTAAGGCAGGAAGTTTTGATCGGTTCCGTCAAAATAGATATGACTTATAAGGGTAAACACACATGCTGAATCCACATCTGAACTTGCTTTTCTAAGATGATGAGCTATTTGGCCTCAATCCGTTTCTGTTTTGATAGTAAAAATGTTCAAGGAGTCAGGCGAAGACTTGATCTGGCGAAGACAAGACCCAATTGTCTGGAACAAATATTGAATTTTTGGGATCCCATCGAAGCCTTTGGTCTTGTTCAAAATGGCGAGTTATAAATAAACTACTTACTTACTTTCTTACTAGATTATTGTGTTGTTATGGTACTTGCCTTCCGGCCAAGTGCCATATACCGATCACTTTTCCGTCGGTCGGTCGGTCAGTCCGGTGATCGCGAATTAGGATACTTCCAGAGATGCTAGGACGATGAAACTTGGCAGGCGTATTGGAGACCCGACCAAACTAGCTTGGAAATAGTCACTTCTCTGATCCGACCACCGTGAGGGGGGGTGGAGGGAGGGGAAATCTGGAATATTGACGTATCTATAACTTTTGAACGGGGAATCGGATCTTAATGTAACTTGGATATTTGGAAAGACCTCGTGTCTCAGTTGTCACAATCAAGTCCGGAACGGATCCTGTGACTTTGGGGCAGTTGGTGGGGGGAACCGGAAATCGTGTGACATGCTCAGATTGGACGGATCCGAAACTTGGTGGGAAGAAAAGGCACAAGCCCCAGATACATAGTTGACAAGACCGGAACGGATCCGGGCACTGTGGGGGAGTTTTGTGGAGGGAGGGTTCCGAAATTCCGGTGATCCTGAGTTAAGATGCTTCCACATGTGCTAGGGCGATGAAACTTGGCAGGCATACCAGGAACTCGACCATTTTAAGTTAAGAACAGTCGTTTATCCGATCTGAGCATCGTGGGGGAGTGGAGGGAAGGGGAATCCGGAATCGTGATGTATGTCCCACTTTTGAACGCGTGATCGGATCTTAATGAGACTTGATATTCCGGATCGAACTCCTGTCTCAGACGTCCCATTTCAAGTGCGAACAAGATCCGATCAATGTGGGCGGAATCGAAGGGGTGGGACCGGAAGTTTTGTGACACGCTTAGAGTGTAGTGATTGGGATCTAGATACATCAATGACAGAACCGAATCGGATTAGGGCAATCTGGGGGATTTGGAGGGGGGGGGGTCCGGAATCCCGGTGATCGCGATTTAAGTTACTTCCAGATATGCTAGGACGATAAAACTTGGCTTGAACATTATAGACTTGACAATATTGGCTTAGGAATCTTCACTTCCCAGATCTGACCATCCCTTAAAGTTCTCGTCTTAACCGCAAAGTACAAAAAATACTTTTAAGCAAAGTATAGTTTTCTCGATCCCCATGAGCCCATGATCATTTTTGCCTCAAGGGTTTTGCTTAGAAATTAATTTCTAGCACCGTTCAAGTGTGCAACTTAACCGAAAAGTTAATAAATACTTTTGACCAAACCATATATATTCATGATCTTAAAGGCCCAGGATCATTTCTGCCTCGAAGGTTTTGATTACAGATGAATTTCTAGCGCCCTTAAAGTGCACATTATCACAGCCATGTGCACAAAAAATACTTTTTACCAAACGATAAATCCTCCTTATTTCGAAGGGTCTTATCTCAAGGGTTTTGTTCGCAACAAACCCACGGATTGTCAAATTCCTAATTTCATCCTCTTACCCAGCCTTATAAGTGTCATACGAGCTTCTAGCTCTTGTTAATTTCTCTTGTTTTAAACACAAAGTGTAGGTAAAAAGAAGCTTTATTCTATTACAGTTGAAATGTGATAGTTATTTCACAGTTTGATCATTCACTATTGTTTTTCAGACTACTTCAAAAATTGGCATGCACTGCTTGGTCAGAAATCATCTGATAATGACGTTGCGTACTTGACAAAGATTGCAACCTTGGTTCTCTATATCCTAACCGTCAAATTGTAAGTGACCTTACTTTTGCTTTTTTGTATTTGTATCTTTGTTATTTTTCTAAGCCGTTCTTACCAGGGGCGTCGCTAGCCAAAACTCGAGGGGGGTGGGGGTGTCAGGACGCCCTGTCCCACATTTGAGCATTTCGTCGAATACGTCACTGAATATATTCAAACAATGCATAAAACCCAGAATAAATTATCAGATAGAACCTCCTTCTTTGGTCCCGTGCAGCGACTATAGATATCCCAACAGAATTGAGGGAGATAGAGGTACTTGTTCTAGCTTTGAGTTGATACCCGTCTACTTCCGGCTTAGCCGTTGCATGCTCATCGCAGAGCAATAAGTGCAAGAGGCACATTGACCCGATCTGGAGCGCGTCCAGAGAACCAATCTGCTTTGACTTTGAAAGTTTCTTCTACACTGCTTCACACCGATATGGCTATTTATAGAGGTAACGAAATGTGATGTGCCGTGTAGCTGCCTACCTCCGCTCGTTTGTATCGGGCAGGGTACAGGGAAATGTTTGACTCCGCATGGTCATATTACAGAGACCGGGAGACGGAGGTTCTATTTGATTATCTGTTCTTGATAAAACGGATACGTCTTGACAAAGGTCCTCGTCAGGCTATCGAACTTCAGGGACAACGTTTACGGGGATGGGAGTTTAGAACAATTCTATTCAGGAAGTCAATGATTGCACGTTCAACAAGACCAAGGGCATCGATGGGTTGAATATTTAATGGACTTTTGTTCCAGACCATCGGATCTTGGAGATTTCCAGTTTTCGCCAGATCCGTCGGTAAATTATCTTAGACACTCTTAATTTAATCCATTAGAGCATCAGGGGCGTCAAGTATGGGGGGAGGGGGTACGCTCCCCCCCCCAGTGTTTTCGGCCAATCGGTATAAAATAGCCGAATCGGCGCGAAGCGTCGCGATTTTTCGTAAAAACAGCTGATTTTTTCTTGGAAACAGTCTTTTTTTTCAACAGTCGGTTTTTCGTAAAAATTGTCGGAAAGTGGAGGAATACCTATGACACTTGTCTGTCTGTCCGTCCGTCCGTCCGTCTGTAAGCACGATAACTCTCTAAGGGAATGAGATATTTTGATGAAACTTGGTGTGAAGATTCTTTGGGTCAAGAGTAAGGTCGAGTTCGTAGATCATAGCCCTACATTTAGGGGTGGGGGTTCAAATTACGGGGCAAGCAAAATATTTTTAAACAGCTAATATGATAGTCGATAATGGGGTAAGAAGACATGTTGAGCACGAATATGAAAACCATTTTCTCGTCGGACAAGTAGGTCGCCCCGAATCCGGCCAAAACCGGAAAGTTTGTTAAAAGTAAAAGTTTTATTTGAAGTTGATTAGATGTTCGATGTAGGGGTAAGAAGGCATGCTGAACACGAATATGAAAACCGTTTTCTTGCCGGAAAATTAGTTCGCCCGGAATCCGGCCAAAACCGGAAAGTTTGTTAAATGTAAAAGTTTTATTCGAAGTTGATTAGATGTTCGATTTAGGGAAAAGAAAAGATGCTGAATCCCTATGTGACAATCATTTTTTAGCCGGACATATAGTTCGTCCGGAATCCAGCTGAAACCGGAAAATTTGTTATAAGTTAAATTTTTATTTGAAGTTGAGTAGATGTTTGATATAGGGATAAGGAGATACGATGAATTCGTTTTTGAGCTGTATTTTTTCACCGGACAAGTAGTTCTGGAACGTCGCCGAAACCGGAAAATTCGCAGAAGTAAGGCAGGATCGTTTCGATCGGCTTTTAGGGGTGAACACACATGCTGAATTCATATCTGAACTTGGTTTTCTTGGATGATTAGCTATTTGTCCTTAATCTGTTTCTAAATTCAAGGAGTCTGGCGAAGACTGGATCTGGCCTCATTTAACTTTTAATTGTTTCAGAGAGTCCAAGTATGTGCAAAATCTGTGCATGAACCAGACTGGGTCCGTGCAAGTTTCACTGACCCAGATTTTCACTGGAATCTGCGGAAAAGAAGATACCCATATGACTGAAGAGGAGTTTAACATCATACTAGAAAGAGTTGGTAAGCTAATTTGTCTTGGTTGTTTTCGAATTCTGAAACTCCTCAATTCATCCACGTAGGTCCTACTTTAAAGGACCCATCGTACCTATAATTTCAGTTAGACCTACTTCGTCAACCTGTTATTCGTCCCTATTATCCCTATTGATACTACGCTGATTTTCACGCTTGCCGCGGTTTGCCTTATTTCGAGACGTATAGAATTCCCGATTATTACTATCGATAAACTCATTGGTGGAAAGTCAGTAAGTGAAACCTGACGAACGGTTCATAACTGATGTGGAGTTAGTACTTTAGTAAAGTTCTAAGGTTGCATTCCACCTACTTGTTACGATCCTCTCATTATGTTCGTTCGACAGACCATCGTAATAAGAAAATTAGCTCCTTCTCTTACCATTTTCGTTGCACAAGAGTTACGATCGTCACAATTTTTGTTTGATGGTCTGGAGCATCATAAGTGATTATAACTATCTGTTTAGCAGTAGTTCCCGTCAGAATACTCTATACTCTAGATGACTATATATGACCCCAAAACACGCTAGTGAACCTCAGGAAGAGCGAGAAACGTCGCCCGAACGATGCCTCAAATGATGTGCCAACCAATCAACGGCGTTCGTTGTGGACAGCTGTGGTGACGCTTCTGGCTCTTCCGTTAGGTACATGGCAGTTTTTCATCGTCATGAAAAGTAAGGCATCAATAGTATAGTCCGCGCTGTTATTATTTAAGTTCAAGAGAGGATATCAACACAATAAAAAGCTGGCTTTAATTTGATAGAACCTCCGTCTACCTATCTCTGTAATAAGACCATGCTGAGTCGAATATTTCCCCATACCCTGCCCGATGCAAACGAGCGGAGGTTTGGAGCTAAGCGGTACATCCCGTTCCATTACCTCTACAAATAGCTATATCGCTGCGAAGCCTCGTCGAAGAAACTTTCAAAGTAAAAGCGATTGGTTCTCTGGACGCGCTCCAGCTTGGGTCATCGTGCCTCCTGTACGTATTCCTCTGCTGTGAGCAACGGCGAAGACGGAAGTAAACAGGGACCAACTCAAAGCTAGAGGAAGTACCTCAAGCTCAGTCCAGTTTTGTCGGGGTATCCATAGACGCTGCATGGGACCAAAGACATAATGTAATAACTTCTTTAGAACGAAACATAAATTGATTGATAATTTTGTGTCTCTAAACCAGAATTATTGTTCGTCGATGACGTATTTATTATTCATGGGACAAGTAAACTGGTTAAAGTTAAGGTCAGGTTTTTCTTATAGACATAAAATAAACAGGAAAAATATTGACTTCAACATAACGAATTGTACCCAGTCAGATAATGATACATCTACCGGGAGCAAGGCCATGGTACGGTCCCGGTCAAACATAGCTACCTATATAAAGAAGAAAAACAAAAGTAGATGGTAGATAAAGATGAGAATATCGATAGATTATACAAATAAAAACAAATATTAAAAATGAAAAAGGAAAAGGTGATTGAAAAAAAAGAATAACTTTCAAACGAAAATCTGTCATCTAGCTATGTATAGGGAATACTCGTATAGCTGCAGCTGTAAAGCATTCTGAGCTGTAAAAAGGCCAGATTTTCTTTTTCTTGTTTATGGTTATTTTTTTGTCAGAAGTAATTGCCACATACATTAGACAGGCACTGCAGAGAAACAAACTTGGTAAAGGCAGTTCTTCGTCTTATTTGCCTATATTTTCCAGAATACAATGAAGAACTGGCGACCCCACCAGCTCCTGATTCTAACAGGTACCGGATTAGCTGTGCCAGTCCCCTCGAAGAAGTATTTCAGAGTCCTAGGCTCAAATGTCCCTCAGTCCCCAAGAATCTCCGAACAAATTTCAAACTGCTAGCACAAGAGCGAGACTTCGAGATTGAAATATTGAAAGAAGACCTGAAGCTACCCGAGGAGAAAATTAGCAGATTGGGTAAGTATTTTTATTTTGTATTTAAACAAATGCTCGTGAACAACAGAGTGAAAGGACGGAGTACATGTAACATGCCTATATACCCGATGCAAAATTTGTAGCCTGTGTAGTTGTATGGTAGTTGTACAAAAAGTTGCATGTATTAATATGCAGTAGTACAAAATACTTTAATTTAATGTGCCTCAAACTGGGCTAATCTTAAGCAGTAGTATTCATTAGCATCCCGCCTTGCTCCAGTAGCCAGAGCTGGTGGACTCTGACTTTGGACTCGTCTCGAGACGGTCTCGAGACGCCTCTTTCGAGGACTCGTCTTTTCACGGAGCTGTCCGTCCGCCAGAGCTGTGGACTCGGACTCTGGACTCATCTCGAGACGTCTTTTTCAAGGACCCGGACTTGTCTCGGACTCGGATTTGCTGGACTCGCAGCACCTCTGCCAGTAGCACCCAGTTTTGCCATATTAGCATGTAGTATCATTCGTTGGTACTGCATGATACTTTTTCGTACAACTTCATACTACTATTTTGAGACAAGTTTTCATCGGGTAGAGAAGAAAAAGACAATGTGAATACAAGACTAGACCTGCGTTGCCCAGGCAACGTGAAGTGTTGCAGCAACCTTTGTTCGGCTTCGCCGACTAAAGTGTTGCGAGAGCAACACTTTGGTTTTGTTTCTTCGCTATCTGTTAAACGCTGAAGTTTTTTTTTTTTTTTTTTTTTTAATTGCCGCGTAGTATCTTTTCAGTTCTTCCTGTCCAAAATGATTTGGCCAGGTGACTACGCTTCCACTTTCCCTCGGTGACGCCAACGGTCCTAACATCTAATATTTTAAATTATTTTTCAATGACCGACCTATATATTTAGCGTCACCTACACTTTCCTCTATCTCTACATTCAATTTTATTTTTTTTATATTCTTTCTCATTTCCTCTTTTACTATTATTTCTCATTTTACCATTTTCATCACATCTTTAAAACATCAAAATTTTCTTTCTTCCCTTTTTTTTTTAAACTCTATCTTTACTATTCTATTCATATCACTTAACATTTACCTTAATATTTTCACCTTTACTTTTTACAATAAAAAAAAACTATTAAAAATCAAAATCAATGAAAAGCATTCAAAAAGATTATTGTAACATGAAAACGAGTCAAACACAAAAAACAAAACAAAAAAAACAATACAGCACAACCCACGCCGAGAGGTGCCCTTCTGCCATAGGGCACATCTACTGTGGTGGCAAAAAACTACTACCTCAAAAACAAAAACAAGACTCGAATTCTTTTACAATAAAAAAAAAACCAACACACCAACCTCCCAAACTTAAAACTTAACACTAAATCAAAAAATCTTTTTAAATTTCCCCATAAACAAACAAAATGATTTCAATGTGCTCTATTATTACAAAAAACAAACATCGGTAATAGAACACCTTGAAATCATCCCACACTCACAATTAAATAAAAAAACCATTTCTCTTTTTCTAAAAACCCACAAAAAACAAATTTGAATGCTTTTCCTATAAAAACAAAACAAAAATCAAACAAAACTAAATTTAAACCAAATTATTTTCTTATTAAAATTATATTAACATATTTACAATTATTTCCAAATATCATTAAATTAAATTTTACTGTGCAAATTTAAACCCTCCAGCCACTCGCAATCAACCGTTCTCGACCACTTCGTACACCGCGAATTCACTTTTACCAGCCCTTTCAACCACGCCTCAAACTGGCTAACTTTCACTCCTCCTCCTTTTCTTCGTTTTTTCCACACATACACACATGCGCACATAACCACGAAACACATAGCTCGTTCTTTAAGTTTATCCTCCACTTCAAAACATAACTTCACAATTTTCTTTCGATCCTCGACACTCGCTACGTTCACATCCTCTTTCTCTAATACCTCGAAAATCCTCAAAAAAATCTCTCCATTCTCACTACATTCTATTAGTTCATGCCTCATACCGTCAGTAACTGTTTCTCCACACAGATGACACAAGGGGCTTTCTGACCTTATCATCCTATTTAAGCGATCTTTATATGGGAGAATTCCATGGATTACTGAAAACATTATATCCCTGCAATCTTGTTCGCATCGACTTTCGTGTAAATGTTTAAATGATATGCCGAAATCTATAAATGGCTCTTTTCTTTGGGCACTAAACTCAACTTGGAGATTTGCTCTTGATTGCAGAAACTGTTCTATAACACTTTTCATGCCATCACTATCAACTCCATTGTTCATCCCCCCTCCCTTTCTGAGGCAACGGAGCGTTTCTGCTGCTCTTCTCAGCTCTTCAGGGATTTCTGAAGTTGTCAACCCATCTAGGCTTTCAAATGGTATGTTCTAAAAAGAGATTTTTCTGGACTGATGACACAATCATGGCTATAGGCTACCTAAGGTTTTAACAAAATACAGAATATCGCAAGTAGGGACTAAATTGACTTAGCAGACAGTTGAACTTTATCCTTTTCAATCGTAGACATCGGGACTGGTGAAAACTTGGGACATTATCTTTATATAACCTATTTGGAATTATTAAGCTGTCCTTAACGTTTCAGGACCATGTTGCCATAGATGCGACTTCACTAATTATTGCAAAACTATGTCATTGTTGCCACACCTCGGGGATTAAAGAAAAAACAGAAAATAAGAAGTGGGGACTAAATTGACTTTGCAGCCAGTTGACCGTTATCCTTTTCAATCGTTGACTTTGGGACTAAAGAAACCATGGAATCATAGGTATACCCACTAATAATATCTGTCAACCCCTCATCACCAAAGATTCTAGCAACCGATTCTTACGCACAAGTCCATCTCCCCGTGATAGACGTGGTACCAAATAATTGTTCGTACCATATAAAACACGGTAAACAAAGTGTAGGTACACCAAGTAGCCAAAATTGCTAACCCCTCATTGCCGATGATCATGGTCTAACAGTCTATTGTTGCTTACAAGTCCCCTACATGTCTCACAATTGGGATCGTCCTATTTTTGGTTTCAGTGTGTACCTTACTACTGAGGTTGTCAGCCCCTGTAAACTTTCAAACTGTTGTATCTCATAAAGAAATTTTTGTACCAAAAAACGGATGAACATACACTTTGCTCAGCTCGTCAAGGTCTATCGAATGCCGTTGAAAAAAATTCTATCTGTATTAGTTCAGAAGTTGACTTTTTCTGCCGTAGGCCAACTTTATAATATTATCACTTAAAAAGGAGCAAAGGACAAGCTCTAATATCTTTAGCAATGAGATAACTTTTAAAGTGTGAGAGGCATATCTGATACCAATTCTCTTCCTCAATCCCAAGTCTAAGAAATGAAATGATAAAGTGAGCAGAAATCACGAACAGAAATGTGTAGAAACAATAGATGGCAGAACTTTCGGAACCGTGGGAAAATGCCACTTTTTAGTTTCTGTAAATTTGTCTATTTATCACTCAAAGAAGATATATTGGCTAAGGAACTGCCGCACATAATTAGCACTTATACATTTTAGTCCATCTTCAGTTTGAAAGTGGTGCCTGTCTGCTTGCCTGCTAGAACGGAGCTTTCCACTCGAAAGCAGAAACATGGTTTGATGAAACAAAAGCTTGTCTGCATAACTGCAGATAGTCCTCTCTGACATAGGCTATACAACTCCACTTCACTTCACCCACCGTAGGCTCTGGCTCAATTACAAGCAAAAACAATCCTTTTGGGCCCCAGGCAAGAGTGCTACGGAGCTTTCCGAAATGTAATGTTATAACCATCAATCCGGCCCAAGGTCCTTACTTTCCGTAAAACCGCACAGGTTAGACCCTTACCACTTTCTAGCAATAAGCTGAAATCGGGATACTAGGAAAAACAAAAAAAAACGGGACAAAACCAAAGTGTTGCTCTCGCAACACAATAAAAAGAATACACATAACCAGACAGAACAACTACTCTTTGTCTAGCCTCCATTACTTCATCTATTTATTATAGGGCTGTACATGGTGAGGAAGCATGCATAGACAATACGGGTTAACAGGAACTAGCATTCCTATTAATTTAATATGTTCATTCATGTTAATTTTTTTCATTATGTTAATTTTTTACAGCACGTCTTCCTGCTTCTTATATTTTTCCAGACGTAGGCTAGTGGGGCCGTACTAGAAATTCGCAGCCGCGCTCCTCATCTCCTACGCCAAGCATTGAACTTCTAAAAATTTGCCACAGGTTTACTGTAGAATGCAAAGCATTATAATACGCCCAATACCCTACACCCTACTACCCTATACCCCACCCAAGTTACCATAAAATAGTTTTTGCCTGTGAATGAATGAAAGAAGTACTTTAAATCAGCATAAGCCATATATAACCTACAGCAAAATGATTTTCCAGTATGGTAGGTCGTTGACAACAGGACCTACAAAACCAGAGGCGTCATTTGTGGGGGGGATTGGGGGGTTACTGCCCCCTGGCCGTCCAAGGGGGCCCAGAGCTACCCAGGAAAAACAGCAAAATCGCCCGAAAAATCAGCAGTTTCTCATCAGAATTGTGACGTCTGAGTTGCGTTTTATTTGAAGTTCCGCTCCGGCTGTGCTATGAACTTCAAATAAAACGCAACTCTGGTTGCGCCGTATCAGTTGACCAAGGTCACTCATCAAAATTGACCTTTTTTCAAATTCAAGATGGATTTAATCTGCCCATGTGATCTGCCCATTCACCCATGTTGACCTGCCCATTGTATCTTAAAATTTAACCGAAAAGGGCTGAGATGAGACAATCTAGTTACCCATCACTTATTCACTTGAAGAGGCTTGAAGAACAAATGAAAATGCGTCATTTCGTTGCTACGGTACGCTATTCACGAATAATCAATTTTCAAATAGTGGAATTTCCTTTTCTAAATTGCGGTACCTGTATGCGCTTGTACCTGTACCTGTATGCGCTTGTACCTCGTAAACCGATTTACGAAAAATAAGTCTTCACGCATTGAGCTACCTTCCGCAAGATGATGCCTGGCCAGTGAAAAGCCGTGTTTCGAAATTTTCCGGGTCATAGTAGAATGTTGCGTTGTGAGGACGGCCCTGGATATTCTGAACGTCATTCTAGAGCAAACAGTGAAAATAAAAAAAAAATCACTTTACACAATCCAAACAATACGGTGTATTCAGTTAAATGATACATAATAAGTTGGCTTTTCAGTTTAAGTCCAACGATACTGCTATATTCCTTTGCGACATTGTCCTTGGCATATGCCAAACATAACTTTGAAACGCACTTGCTAGTGACAAGGCAGTGTAGCCTGTTGACATCGCCGATAAACATGTGTTGTGTTAATAACTGTAATGATAAAGTGTATCGTTTTCAGATCGCCAAAACTGCGATCTGAAATCCAAATTCCAGGCGGAGAGAAACCTGCGTCTGGAAGCAGAAGATTCGAAGCCCCCCCCCCTCCTTGCCCGGCCCCCTAGAGCCCTCTAACTCTCTAGATAAAACTAGAGAGTTAGAAGAACTATCGGACACAATTTTCCGGGATCAGATTGACCTAGAAGAAATGGCTAGGCAGAAGGAAGCTGCCTCCAAAAGGGTAAGTCTGCTGGGCATAAGAACAACTAGATCAAGAACAAATAATCTAATAGAACCTTCGCTTTTGGTCCCATGCAGCGACTATGGATAGGCTACCTTCCCTCTTCGCCGCTGCGCATACCAGATGAAAACCGTAGGATGCCTGCAGGGGTGGAGAACCCCTTCTGCAGCGAGTTAGTCATGGCTTCACAATGGTAGACAACCAATCAGCTGTAAACAACGACTCATACGGCGTTCGTATTCTTCATCTGGGTTTTACTGCGATATAGTTGTTTGTAGAGGTAACAGATTCTGATGTTCTGCATATCTCCTCCTCAGAATATGGGTTTTCGTCGATGCATGAGACTAAAGACAGAAGGTCTATCTGATTATTTGTTCTTTGGTACGAAGTAATAGTCTGTTATTTTTGTTCGTATTTATATTTATTTATCTTTGTTTTGTATGGCCCCGCACTTTAAATATAAATAAACATCACCTGACTGGATTTACTTTTACGACGAGCTCTCTCTTCCGAGAACCAGTGGTCTCCTGGTCATATTTTCGTGTCTGCTGTGAAACTCAAGTAAGACCTTGGTAAGACTGTAGATGCTTATTTATCCACTTTTCGGTTTGAAGCCAAATGGATAGGAGAGAAAGAACAATGTTTTGAAGTTTGAGTGTGATTGGGAAATGGTCAAAATCAGAAATGAACAGCGCATGTACCAACTGCTGAAAGATGTCTTAGTTACAAATAGAGAAAAGAAGATGATTGAATCTACTTTTTTGGGATCCCAAAACGTAAGTGGAGGGATACCTATGACATCGCAAAAGTTGTCCGTCTGTCCGTCCGTCTGTCCGTCTGTACGCACGATAACTCTCGAAGGGATTGAGATATTTTGATGAAACTTGGTGGGAGGATCCTTTGGGTCAAAGTACAAGTCAAGTTCGAAGATGGGCTCTGTAGCTCTATCTTTGAGGGTGGGGGAGGGATTTCAAATTAAGGGGCAAAACAAATTTGTTTTTGAAAGCTGTTGAGATATTTGATTTAGGGGTAAGGAGACATGCTGCTGAATCCGAATATGAAAGTTTTTTTCTCACCGGACAATTAGTCACCCGGAATCCGGCAAGAACCGGAAACCAAATTCGTTGACCAATTTTCGGCTACCCCTTTTCTTCAAATTAGTTTAGCTCTGCGCGGGATTAGTATAGCTCTGCGCAGAGCTAACGTAAGAGAGAGAGACAGAGCTAGTGCGATCGAAGGTCGAAGGGGCTGGTATATGGGAACAGAGTAGGTGGTTGCGGGCTATATAACAGTTGGAAAGTTTAGAGGGGTTGACAACTTCAGTACAAGGGTACACACTGAAACCAAAAATAGGCCGATCCCAATTGTTAGACAAGTAGGGTACTTCTAATGGTCTCATGGTCTAATAATAGGCAGTTAAACCATAATCATCTTCGGCAATGAGGGGTTAGCAGTTTTGTATCCTTGTTGTACCTACAATTTGCTTCCTGTGCTTTATATGGTACGAACAATTTGGTACCACGTCTATCACGAGGACATGGACTCGTAAGTAAGAATCGGTTGCTAGAATCTTTGGTGATGAGGGGTTGCCAACTTTTGCTAGTTGGTATACCTTTTATTTTTTGCCAGTGTATTTCATGGTAAGAACGATACGGTACCATGTCTGTCACGGGGAGATGAACTTGTAAGTAAGAATTGGTTGCTAGAAGGGCTTCGCGAGGGGCTTGAAACTTTAAACTTTGATCTGATTCTAAGTATTACAAGAAAAATGATTGACTTATTTACATTATACATTAGATTTTTGGGATCCCATCGACACCTTTGGTCTTGTTGGGTCCAGACTTGGCATATCTTCAAGTAAAGGGCCAAGTGGCGTGCAAGTTCTTCGCTGTCCTTTTATTCCATCTTGTTCTTTCAGGTTGAAGCATTGGAGCGTGAACTGGAGCTTCGCGATGCGAAGATCTCCAGGCTACAAAATAGCAGTACTGTACAAGCAGCAGAAATGCATGAGGCGCGAGTACAAAATGCTGAGCTAGCCTCGACCATTGCATCGCTGCGCGAGATGCTGCCTGTGGATAGACAGTGGATAGACATGGATAGACAGTTGCCGCCCTGCAGTCCAAGTATAACTTATTTTATTATTTGTTTGTTTAATTTAGTTTGGCAGTCTGAGGGCCGTATGGCCGAACTTAAAAAAAATAAAATAAGAAAAAAAAATGATTGTGTAGGCTATACACGAACAAAATTAAAAATCTGCTGTGAAAGTTTAATATGTTCATTCATGTTAATTTTTTTCATTATGTTAATTTTTTACAGCACGTCTTCCTGCTTCTTATATTTTTCCAGACGTAGGCTAGTGGGGCCGTACTAGAAATTCGCAGCCGCGCTCCTCATCTCCTACGCCAAGCATTGAACTTCTAAAAATTTGCCACAGGTTTACTGTAGAATGCAAAGCATTATAATACGCCCAATACCCTACACCCTACTACCCTATACCCCACCCAAGTTACCATAAAATAGTTTTTGCCTGTGAATGAATGAAAGAAGTACTTTAAATCAGCATAAGCCATATATAACCTACAGCAAAATGATTTTCCAGTATGGTAGGTCGTTGACAACAGGACCTACAAAACCAGAGGCGTCATTTGTGGGGGGGATTGGGGGGTTACTGCCCCCTGGCCGTCCAAGGGGGCCCAGAGCTACCCAGGAAAAACAGCAAAATCGCCCGAAAAATCAGCAGTTTCTCATCAGAATTGTGACGTCTGAGTTGCGTTTTATTTGAAGTTCCGCTCCGGCTGTGCTATGAACTTCAAATAAAACGCAACTCTGGTTGCGCCGTATCAGTTGACCAAGGTCACTCATCAAAATTGACCTTTTTTCAAATTCAAGATGGATTTAATCTGCCCATGTGATCTGCCCATTCACCCATGTTGACCTGCCCATTGTATCTTAAAATTTAACCGAAAAGGGCTGAGATGAGACAATCTAGTTACCCATCACTTATTCACTTGAAGAGGCTTGAAGAACAAATGAAAATGCGTCATTTCGTTGCTACGGTACGCTATTCACGAATAATCAATTTTCAAATAGTGGAATTTCCTTTTCTAAATTGCGGTACCTGTATGCGCTTGTACCTGTACCTGTATGCGCTTGTACCTCGTAAACCGATTTACGAAAAATAAGTCTTCACGCATTGAGCTACCTTCCGCAAGATGATGCCTGGCCAGTGAAAAGCCGTGTTTCGAAATTTTCCGGGTCATAGTAGAATGTTGCGTTGTGAGGACGGCCCTGGATATTCTGAACGTCATTCTAGAGCAAACAGTGAAAATAAAAAAAAAATCACTTTACACAATCCAAACAATACGGTGTATTCAGTTAAATGATACATAATAAGTTGGCTTTTCAGTTTAAGTCCAACGATACTGCTATATTCCTTTGCGACATTGTCCTTGGCATATGCCAAACATAACTTTGAAACGCACTTGCTAGTGACAAGGCAGTGTAGCCTGTTGACATCGCCGATAAACATGTGTTGTGTTAATAACTGTAATGATAAAGTGTATCGTTTTCAGATCGCCAAAACTGCGATCTGAAATCCAAATTCCAGGCGGAGAGAAACCTGCGTCTGGAAGCAGAAGATTCGAAGCCCCCCCCCCTCCTTGCCCGGCCCCCTAGAGCCCTCTAACTCTCTAGATAAAACTAGAGAGTTAGAAGAACTATCGGACACAATTTTCCGGGATCAGATTGACCTAGAAGAAATGGCTAGGCAGAAGGAAGCTGCCTCCAAAAGGGTAAGTCTGCTGGGCATAAGAACAACTAGATCAAGAACAAATAATCTAATAGAACCTTCGCTTTTGGTCCCATGCAGCGACTATGGATAGGCTACCTTCCCTCTTCGCCGCTGCGCATACCAGATGAAAACCGTAGGATGCCTGCAGGGGTGGAGAACCCCTTCTGCAGCGAGTTAGTCATGGCTTCACAATGGTAGACAACCAATCAGCTGTAAACAACGACTCATACGGCGTTCGTATTCTTCATCTGGGTTTTACTGCGATATAGTTGTTTGTAGAGGTAACAGATTCTGATGTTCTGCATATCTCCTCCTCAGAATATGGGTTTTCGTCGATGCATGAGACTAAAGACAGAAGGTCTATCTGATTATTTGTTCTTTGGTACGAAGTAATAGTCTGTTATTTTTGTTCGTATTTATATTTATTTATCTTTGTTTTGTATGGCCCCGCACTTTAAATATAAATAAACATCACCTGACTGGATTTACTTTTACGACGAGCTCTCTCTTCCGAGAACCAGTGGTCTCCTGGTCATATTTTCGTGTCTGCTGTGAAACTCAAGTAAGACCTTGGTAAGACTGTAGATGCTTATTTATCCACTTTTCGGTTTGAAGCCAAATGGATAGGAGAGAAAGAACAATGTTTTGAAGTTTGAGTGTGATTGGGAAATGGTCAAAATCAGAAATGAACAGCGCATGTACCAACTGCTGAAAGATGTCTTAGTTGCAAATAGAGAAAAGAAGATGATTGAATCTACTTTTTTGGGATCCCAAAACGTAAGTGGAGGGATACCTATGACATCGCAAAAGTTGTCCGTCTGTCCGTCCGTCTGTCCGTCTGTACGCACGATAACTCTCGAAGGGATTGAGATATTTTGATGAAACTTGGTGGGAGGATCCTTTGGGTCAAAGTACAAGTCAAGTTCGAAGATGGGCTCTGTAGCTCTATCTTTGAGGGTGGGGGAGGGATTTCAAATTAAGGGGCAAAACAAATTTGTTTTTGAAAGCTGTTGAGATATTTGATTTAGGGGTAAGGAGACATGCTGAATCCGAATATGAAAGTTTTTTCTCACCGGACAATTAGTCACCCGGAATCCGGCAAGAACCGGAAACCAAATTCGTTGACCAATTTTCGGCTACCCCTTTTCTTCAAATTAGTTTAGCTCTGCGCGGGATTAGTATAGCTCTGCGCAGAGCTAACGTAAGAGAGAGAGAGACAGAGCTAGTGCGATCGAAGGTCGAAGGGGCTGGTATATGGGAACAGAGTAGGTGGTTGCGGGCTATATAACAGTTGGAAACTTTAGAGGGGTTGACAACTTCAGTACAAGGGTACACACTGAAACCAAAAATAGGCCGATCCCAATTGTTAGACAAGTAGGGTACTTCTAATGGTCTCATGGTCTAATAATAGGCAGTTAAACCATAATCATCTTCGGCAATGAGGGGTTAGCAGTTTTGTATCCTTGTTGTACCTACAATTTGCTTCCTGTGCTTTATATGGTACGACCAATTTGGTACCACGTCTATCACGAGGACATGGACTCGTAAGTAAGAATCGGTTGCTAGAATCTTTGGTGATGAGGGGTTGCCAACTTTTGCTAGTTGGTATACCTTTTATTTTTTGCCAGTGTATTTCATGGTAAGAACGATACGGTACCATGTCTGTCACGGGGAGATGAACTTGTAAGTAAGAATTGGTTGCTAGAAGGGCTTCGCGAGGGGCTTGAAACTTTAAACTTTGATCTGATTCTAAGTATTACAAGAAAAATGATTGACTTATTTACATTATACATTAGATTTTTGGGATCCCATCGACACCTTTGGTCTTGTTGGGTCCAGACTTGGCATCTTCCAGTAAAGGGCCAAGTGGCGTGCAAGTTCTTCGCTGTCCTTTTATTCCATCTTGTTCTTTCAGGTTGAAGCATTGGAGCGTGAACTGGAGCTTCGCGATGCGAAGATCTCCAGGCTACAAAATAGCAGTACTGTACAAGCAGCAGAAATGCATGAGGCGCGAGTACAAAATGCTGAGCTAGCCTCGACCATTGCATCGCTGCGCGAGATGCTGCCTGTGGATAGACAGTGGATAGACATGGATAGACAGTTGCCGCCCTGCAGTCCAAGTATAACTTATTTTATTATTTGTTTGTTTAATTTAGTTTGGCAGTCTGAGAGCCGTATGGCCGAACTTAAAAAAAATAAAATAAGAAAAAAAAATGATTGTGTAGGCTATACACGAACAAAATTAAAAATCTGCTGTGAAAGTTTAATATGTTCATTCATGTTAATTTTTTTCATTATGTTAATTTTTTACAGCACGTCTTCCTGCTTCTTATATTTTTCCAGACGTAGGCTAGTGGGGCCGTACTAGAAATTCGCAGCCGCGCTCCTCATCTCCTACGCCAAGCATTGAACTTCTAAAAATTTGCCACAGGTTTACTGTAGAATGCAAAGCATTATAATACGCCCAATACCCTACACCCTACTACCCTATACCCCACCCAAGTTACCATAAAATAGTTTTTGCCTGTGAATGAATGAAAGAAGTACTTTAAATCAGCATAAGCCATATATAACCTACAGCAAAATGATTTTCCAGTATGGTAGGTCGTTGACAACAGGACCTACAAAACCAGAGGCGTCATTTGTGGGGGGGATTGGGGGGTTACTGCCCCCTGGCCGTCCAAGGGGGCCCAGAGCTACCCAGGAAAAACAGCAAAATCGCCCGAAAAATCAGCAGTTTCTCATCAGAATTGTGACGTCTGAGTTGCGTTTTATTTGAAGTTCCGCTCCGGCTGTGCTATGAACTTCAAATAAAACGCAACTCTGGTTGCGCCGTATCAGTTGACCAAGGTCACTCATCAAAATTGACCTTTTTTCAAATTCAAGATGGATTTAATCTGCCCATGTGATCTGCCCATTCACCCATGTTGATCTGCCCATTGTATCTTAAAATTTAACCGAAAAGGGCTGAGATGAGACAATCTAGTTACCCATCACTTATTCACTTGAAGAGGCTTGAAGAACAAATGAAAATGCGTCATTTCGTAAGCATTGGAGCGTGAACTGGAGCTTCGCGATGCGAAGATCTCCAGGCTACAAAATAGCAGTACTGTACAAGCAGCAGAAATGCATGAGGCGCGAGTACAAAATGCTGAGCTAGCCTCGACCATTGCATCGTTGCGCGAGATGCTGCCTGTGGATAGACAGTGGATAGACATGGATAGACAGTTGCCGCCCTGCAGTCCAAGTATAACTTATTTTATTATTTGTTTGTTTAATTTAGTTTGGCAGTCTGAGGGCCGTATGGCCGAACTTAAAAAAAATAAAATAAGAAAAAAAAATGATTGTGTAGGCTATACACGAACAAAATTAAAAATCTGCTGTGAAAGTTTGTCTCTGTCCTCCAACGCGAATCTCAAGAAACACCTAACTCCTTTTCCTATAAAATTTTCTTTCAAAATATACACCTATTAAATAAATATAAAGAAGAACCGTTTCTGTTTTACGACTTTTTTTAAATCTCATATAGGCTTTATTTTGACAAAAACAAATAAAATTAATTCTGAGTCTTCATTTCAATAACTCGTATGTAAAGTTTTTGACATCCTCCGTTCCTTCATACGGGGGTCTGGCTATAACCCCCTGGACATTGGCTACCCCCCCCCCCCCGTACCAAACCCCGTCAACTATCAGCCCTAGAAAGCGGCAAAACTAGCCCATTTCCGTTGGGGGGGGGGGGGGGCAAGCCCAAATTTTATCGAAGGAACATGATAATTCCTAATATTACCATAGAACCGTTGTAATCATAAATTATGATATACCGTACCAACTAAAATGGTTGTAGTAGTGAAATTTTTTGAATTTGTCATCAACTCCCTCGCATCAGATTTTACCACATGAAACCAAGAACACACCCTGCTGTCAAAGTCTGCAAACCAGAAAAGTCGTGATAGACATTTCACTAGAATCACTGAACTACTGTATGATTTTTGTGGCTGTATTTTTCCCTTGCAATTTTGTTTTTATGGAACGTCGGCTCTAAGTGCCACATAGCTGGGATCGAGTCTGTCCGCTGTCTGTCTGTCACTCTGGTGGACTGCCTAACTTTTTATGGTTCGTAAGCCAGGACTAGTACGTGAGCTAGGACGATAAAACTTGTTACACCGTCAAAATTACCCGACCTCCCGACCTAATAGGCTACTCTAGAAAGCTTCTCTGTCTGATCGTCCGTGGGGGTTGGAGAGGCATCCAGGATCTTGTGACATAATGTGAGTTGCAAACAGGCAATACCGACTGAAAGAATGGCTGAAGGAGCAAATGGCTATATGTACTACATTTGTCCGTGCCACATTCAACATAGGTGAGGGGAGTTTGAAGGGGGGCGGTTCAGTGCTACTATCGCGCCTTTTCTGGTTTGCTAGAGTATTGAATGCATGTTCTGTTGTTCGTCCCATATGATAGCCGTTGATGCTAGGGAGTGAATGACATGCACACTTTTCGTTACAGAACCATCTTAGACTATATTTTACAATTTAGTATTACAACGGTTCTGTGATGCCTTCTCGCGGGGAATGTGAGCAGTTGCCGCTTCCACGCCTTCCGTTGGTAGATTGGTAAAATTTTGCCCCCCCCCCCCCCCGAAAATGGGCTAATTATGCCCATTTTTAATAACGGCTGACATTTTCGTTCAATCCCTAAAGCTCTTATTGCTGTAATCCTCCTGCTGAAACCGATTGGTGCTGGCCAGTTTTTCGGCTCAGTAATTTCCCACTGTCAAGTTTCTCTCTTGCAACTAATTGTTTGGTTGCACTTCTGGAATCATAAGTTGTCATGAAGAGTGTTGGTGATGTAGTTTCTCGCATATGTTATTTATTTTCTTTTTTGTACTTCTCAGGTATATTTCGTCGGATAATAAACAGTCATACTAATAATAATCTCTTTAGGTGTCAACGAGCCTATCGGAATGGCCCTTCTTCAAGACAAAGTGGCGTCATTGGAGGCTCAGTTGCGTGCCTCACAAACCTTGTCAATATCTTTGTGCTCCGAGGTCCAAACCCTCAAGGACACGATCGCCCAACTGGAGGCCTTGAACAGATCAAGTGTTGGCAAGATTGAGGCAGGACCGAGTCAAACGGACGACGTGAAGTCGGCCGAGGTGTTGGAAAAAGGATCAGGTAATAGAATTACTACTAGGGAGGCACAGAGGAAAAAAAGGAGGCTAAACGAGTACCTAATTTATGCTCGCACCCCACCAGTCACACCTGATAACAGCGCCGGTAATAAGACCATATTGGTCAAAATCGGGGAAGAAAAGACGCCAAAAACGGAAGATAGTCGATATGGAAAAATCCATCTCCTGCGTTTTGAAACGTATCTTGAACCAATAACAGACCATAATCACTAGTTGCGTTTTTGCAAATACCATGGTATCTGTTACCACGGTAACTGGATCTGCTATTAGATGTTTTTGTAGTTACGTGGTATCTGAAGTACGGTTACGGTACACTGCAAAAACGACTATTGCAGAAATTGAACTTTTCAAAGTCATCCCAAAAGAAAAACTGATATCCAGTTCCATCACTAAGTGCTAAACTTCTTTCTCACCAATTTGACCACGATAACTGCAAAGACGCCCTTTGACCGTGGTATCAGATACAACGATAACTGCAAAAACGACTTTGAACCGTGGTATCCGATCCATGGTATCTGCTAAAACGCAACGACTGACTTTTGTCAGTTTTGTTTTCCCATGAGTGATGACGGTGGTAATATGTTTTTGAATTTCTTTGTTCCAAGTGTGAACAGGATGTAACGTAAAGAGTGGGTAATAACCAAACTGACGAACCAAGTTACGTACAGATGAGACTAAATATGGCCCGGGCATTTGGAGCTTCAAACGCTTACTGCAGCCGGCTGACCTCTGACAGCTGTCTCCCAGTCGGGACGAGCAATGACATAGTTATCCCAATGAGGGGCTGAAAAATAGTCAACTAGCCAGAAAATTAGACCCGGATACCGACAGTGGACTGTTAAAGTACCCTTATTACCTATATTACTGCTTCATTCTATGTCCCTAACAGATCTATATGTTTTCATTTCAAAGATTTCAAACATCCTATGCATGCGTTGTCAACCCGGCAGTACTGGTACGCTGAATTTTTTTAAATTTCCGTTTCTGGATCTTTGACAGGTGGATCCATGAAGGGAGAGCTTGCTTCCGAAAAGCTAGTGGCAGACGACTTGCGGCAGTTGGGAGGTGAGGCAGAGTCAATCCAGGAGGATTTCCGAAGAGGTATGGAGATTTCAGATGTATATTCAAATAACGCATAAAACGAATACATCAGCTTACAATGCTTCGGCGGCGATATTTCGGCTTTTCTTGGCAAGGGTTCTCGTCAGACTGTCGAAATTGAGGGTCAACGTTGGGGAAGGAACGGCAGGTTCGGAGGTTATTTCATCTCCTCCAAGCTTGGCGGCGCCGTGTCGAGAGTTTCTGATGCCAACTGCTCCCTCTCCTAACATCTGAATTGCTGCTGTTAGAACCCGCGGCACATCGATTAGCTCACTGCCGCCAGCGTTGTCATCTGCTCCGCTAGCGGTAACTTCTCCAGCGTTGCCACCTGCTAATCTGCGTCATCGAAAAACCGTGCCATTGGACGAGGCTTCTGAATAACTATGAATGTCAAATTATAGGCCCTTGATTATGATAAATAATGATAACCAGTTAGTTATTTTACATCGTTCTCGTGTAACGCATGTTCTGCGAAAGGAATTACAAAATATGAGATCATGCTATTTATAGACGTGAAGCACTCCATTTGTCCAAATTATGCCTTAACCACACGGTATCGAGCTCACTATGCACGCGTTATCCTTTTGGAAGTTTGCTCGTCCCTACGGACAACTGGGGCAACCAGCGGATGATTTTCTACACTGATTCCTGGCCGAAGGCTTAAATTTTTTTTTTCTTCATATTTTAGTTGTATACTTCTCTATTCAAAATTGCGGTCCACAAACGAATTATATACCTACCTATCATCATCACAAGGCTTTCGCCGCTACACATCACGAAGGTCTTAGCACTAAGACTCACTAAGACTTACAGATACCTTGTCTGTGACAATAATTCTAAGGGTGATTCTCATGATACCGATAAGACTAAACATCCGATTTCACAATACCAACTTCAGAAATATTATGTGTTTGGGATCGGCGAGATGATGAGATAAGATTTATTTTCGTAAAAGCCCAAGCGGCCGTAGAAGCAAGAAAACAACAACAAAGCAAAACCATAACAAGCTCAACAGCTGTTTACAAAAAACTTTCCCTGTGACTCTTGGCCAGCTGAAGGAATCTTTCCACATTTATAACATGTCTAAAACTTCTATTTTTTGCAAGCATTCACGGTCTTGCCTGTGATTTTCTCCTCTGGCAAACCCGACTGAGGGATTAAATGTTTACCTAACCTAACTACTTTTCAGTTTTTGACTTCCACTCCCGCCTCTATCAGTGCGCCAGTACCCGAGATCATCGATCAATGGCCGCCACGCTGAAAGAACATTGGAACGCGTCGGAAAAAGTTGCCGGAGAAGCCGCCACGATTCTCCTTCTCGATAGAGCCCTTGTAAGTTAATTTATTCCTGGCTGATATTTAGCCAAGCTATGGGGCAGGCAATTCTGGTGTAAGATTACATCAGTGATTATCCTTGACGGATAAGCTGGCAAAAATTGCCTGAACACGGAAATTTGGATCGAAAGGTTCGCCTCTCAGTGTCACCAACTCTTTTGCCCTGCATGCAGTTCGCCGGAAAACCGCGAAAACAAGGAATTTGCTCAAAGTAAAAGACTTTCTGAGGTCGATTAGAGATGAGATATTGAAGTAAACATGCATGCTGAATCCATATATGAACTTGATTTTCTTGTCTGGTTAGTTGTTTGGCCGTAAGTTGTCAAAAAACACCAAAAACGATAGCATTTTTGTGTACATATTCAAGCGGTTGCTTATGGAAAAATAGCAAAATGTTCAAGGGGTCGCGAAGACACGAAATTTACAAGATTTGATTGTCTGGATCAAGAACTCCAATAAATATTCAATTTTTGGCATCCCATCGAAACCTCTGGTCTTGTTCCTGTCAAGTTCGCGTTTGTACTGCTCCTGTTGTAAAATTTCCAGCTGAAATGGAGTGGAATGAAATGAACTAAAACATTACTACAGTTCGAGTGTGTAACCGTTCTGTGTAATGTGCATATGGTTTGCTCTGCGTCTTAAATTTCTCTCCTTTTTTTCCTTTTACTCTTTCTTCCTCGCTCCGTTTCGTTGTGCGTGAACAATACGGATAATAAAGGCATTAGATAGGCTACTTACTATTACTGAATACAAAGGATTCATTTTCCTTTCCTACAGCCGTCTACGAAGCTGAGCTACGAAACAGAAGCGAAAGGAACAGTGTGGTTCGACGTCGTTGATAATTATACATGGACTGAACCCAAACTCTCGGCTGCATACTCGAAAGTGGCTGACATAGAGGTACTTCCCACGTTTTATTTTTGCCTTGGCTTAGATATTAATTCCTAATAGCCCCCGAAAATGTACATCTAAACCGAAAATCGCAAAAAAGAAAAAAAAATGTATTAAACCAAACGTTACATTTCATGATTCCCAAGGGCCCATGATCATTTGTGCCTCAACAGTAACCGCTAAGGGCACATTCTTAGTTCGGGAAGCTAACTGGCCTTACAAGTGCAGACTTCGGCTCAGCTATTTTGTCTCCCCCTCTCCGCTCCCAAATCCTCCCTTCACTCACCAAACCATCAGATTTTGACCAGTTCGAATGGTGCGTTAAAGGGGACCCCACTTTGTCCTGGACGTTCTAAACACGTCAGGTATACAAGAAGTTTGATTCCAGAATTTGTTAAGCTTTAGAACGAAGCTGATTGATTTTAAGTGTATTGACACAGATATTGTAAATTTGTGTCTATCGAGGTACCATATGAGCTTATAACTCTTGTTATAATCCTGGCTAGTGCTTTTTTTTTCTTTTTTTTTGCCGCGTAGTATCTTTTCTGTCCGTCCAGTCCAGTATGAATTGGCCAGGTGACTACGCTTCCACTTACCCTCGGTGACGCCAACGGTTATATCAATCTTAAATTTTTAAAACGTGGTCCCGCGTGACCGTCCTATCTATTTAGCGTCACCTACACTTTCCTCTATCTCTACGTTTATTTTCTTAATTTCTTATTTTTATTTTTTCCTTCCATTCTTTCTAATCTTTACACTTCCATCCTATCTTTACAACCATAATAAATCCCTTCCTTTAAATTTTTTCTTTTAAAACTAAAACTTAATTTTCAAATTTAAAAAATACTTATAACTCAAATCTACTAGTATTAAACCCACCTCCACTCGTCTCAATGACATTCTTTACTTTCTTTTTCCTTTACTCAAATTTAACTTTAAGTTAATTTACCTTTTGAGCAGTCAAACTATAGTCTAATAAGGAAAAATAGGGCAAACCACAAAAAACAAACTAAAAACTAAAATAAAAAGAAAAGGCACTTCGATATCTCAGGGTGCCCTTCCCGCATAGGGCACCCCTTCCATCGCAACCACTATTACAACTCTTTAAACCAACAAAAAACCCTATTTTTCTTTACTAAACCAAACAACCCCCCTCCCTACCAATGAATAAATAAAGTTAAAAGTTAGCAGCTTTTACAACATAAACTCATAATACTTTACATCACAAAACACACTTACGTAAAGCAGAACGTTCTAACTATCACACTTTTTTCCTTTTTATTTCCTGCTTTAAAACGAAACGTTTAGTGCAACAGCGTTGCCTCTCATCATAAAGCATTCGATAAAAGTTCAGTATTTGCGTCTGTGGGAAGCGGAACGCGCCGAGCTTGTGCAGTCAGTATGTAACTTTCCCAACATTTGCAGAGGCATATGAACGAAAAAGTCACCGTGCAGTGCCCTCAATTTGTTCCAGCTGCGGTCGAGCTGCAGCGTGTCTGGTGGAGAAGACGGAAGTCTTTGCCGAATCACGACGACGAGCAGACGAGGCAAGTCGCCGCCATCAAGATCCAGTCGTGGTGGAGGGGTTTCCTCGCAAGGCGTCTGTATAGGTAAGTGCAATTCCTGTCTTCACGTTTATATACCGATGTTGTGTCTTCGCATGTTATCCGGTCTGCGTTGTATAGGACTTCTTAAGTTTTGTTTTGTTTTGGATAGTTAGCAGTGATTCTGGTTGAAAAGGTTTTTTTTTCTGGTTCGGCGTCCCACACCCACACAGGGGTAAGTCAAGCTCCTTTCTTTCTTTCTTTCCTTTTTTCTTTATTTTTGTCCAAGATTTTGTTGTTGTTGATGTTTTGTTTTGAGGGTAATTAGTCCCTTACAGGTTCGCCTCTGGGCATTGAAGATTCTAGTTTTTTTTCAATAAACCCTTCATTCATTCATTCTTCGAGTTTCTGTTTTGTCGAGTCTGCCCTCGCAGGTGTAGTCTCTGAGCCTTCCAGAAAGCCAGAATGAATGAACGAAGTTTATTGAACCCACGACACTACCGGAGAACCAGTGGATATGATTCATTAAATCGTATCATTATATATCAAAGTTAACTACAGACATCGAGGTTGATATTGGAAAAGAACCTATCCGAGCCGAAGGCGTGGTAGGTTATGAAAAATATCTACCGAGCCGAAGGTGAGGCTGATCTTTTTAAATGGCCATCGAGGTTGTCATTCCGATATCAACCGAGATGAAGGTGTGTTAATTGTTATAACTTTTTCGAACAGAAATCATCTCTGGAGGCTGATATGACTTTCATCATCCTCTCATATCTACCGCTAACTTTCTGAGTGAAGATTATCGTCAATATAACTGACCGTGGGTCATAGGAGGATATGCATTACATAGCCTACCTGTTCGAAGAAAGTTATTACCCATATTAATACAACCCTATTAGCCTACTGAGAGAGGCTTCAGCTTAACCTCTTTTTCTTAAAAGAAATTAATACAATATAATTTGGTAAGATAAGGACTATTCCAGCGTTCTCACTTTCTGAAGCGCAGAGTGGAAACCTGCCACTGGCAAATTCAGCCACATAACTTGCAGATTCTAATTGCATTAGTTTCCCTTAACATTACTTTATTCCCCCAGGGTTTTTAGCTTTTCGATGAGGCGATTCGGACGTTTTCATAGATTCGCTTTCAGAAACGCAAAACAGAAATCTGCGGCCTGCAAGAATACTCCATAGAAGACGGAAACACGCCGATGATCCTACGGAAGAACAAGAAACGTCACCCAAACAAATCCTGAATATTGACTAAAATCGTGTGTAAGCCAATCGGCACAATTTATTATAGTGGCGTTTCTGGTTCTTCTGTAGGCAGGCACACGGCAATTTTTCGTCGGCACGAAGGGATAGTAGGCCTAATCATGAGTATTCTTGATTCTGTGTTCCGACTACTGTCCAAGATCACTTTCCTCTCATTTCGTGGATTCACTTTCCGTACCAATCCGCGTCCCTTCCATAACTAGAGGAGCGCCAAAATTTCACAGACAGTCAGGTTGAGAAAGGGAATGAGAGATTCTTTAAGGGGATATTAGAAAAAATAAATTGAATCTGGGGCTCATCGCGATAGTTTCTGATATAAAGATGTAATATAATTTTCTGTCGATCTTGTTATCTTAAGTTTCTTTTGGTGAACAAATATAACATGGTATGTACATTTTTGTCCTACAACATTACACTGTAAGAAGTTTCGTAACAGATAACACAAGGATGCACGGTTTCAACAGATAATACGTAACAGATAACACGTCGGATGTTATCTGTTGTGTTTCAAAATGTTATGCATATAATAGTCATTACCATCTGGAAGAGCCGAAAAACCGCCAAAAAGTATCTGCTGACTTTTCCGACATCGTGACGATAAAGAATAAAGTCAGTAGATGCTTTTTTGACTGTTTTTTTGCTTTCCCTAGCAAATCTTGTTATGCTTAACATTCTATGCATAACGTTTTCAAACACAACAGATAACATCATAAGTGTTATCTGTTACGCATTGTCTGTTGAAAACGCGCATCCTTGTGTTGTCTGTAGAGTTATAGTGCCAGAAAATTAGAATGATCGAAGTGAGTGTGGGACCACCAGCCCTTCCGAAGAACTGGGAGGGGTGGGGAGTAAATCCTCCCCCACCAAAAAAAAAAACGTTTTTGACTATAGCAACGGTTCCCTTCGCAGTATGGCGTTACATTAGTTGAGAAGGGAGATATTTGGCCGAGAAACGATGGATAAAGAGGACCCGACCCAAAGTTGTCGCAACAACCCCTAAGCTGTTTAGAGCGCCAGAATTGCCCCGTAGATGATTGAATAATTATTTTGTTCGTTTTGGCAGGCAATGCAAAGAGCTAAACGGCGGAATGGAAACACTGCAGCTCGAACTTTTGAGAGAGGGGAAGCCAAGTCTTCCAGTGCTCAGGGGAGTTTTGGGCCTTCAAAATTTTAATTTCGATGCGGATACCCAGCTACAGGTCAGTTCATTATTTTGTAGAAGATAGTAATAGCAATTGTTACCCGCTTATGAAAGAGACAGCCGAGTTGCAAACAAGGCACGAACGAAAGCCTTAAAGGACTCCTGTTGCTTATTCTGCTTTTCATAATTTCACCAGCTCCCTTCTGGAATTGTAAACGTCTAAAATCTCCGCCTTCCTTCGTTATTACCTACGACTTTTTAGCGCTTTTTGGGCACTAGTTCGTCAGTTAGTGCAACGCAAACTTGCAGAGAACTTCAAAGTTCACCGACAACTCTTTCACACAGACGGGGCATGAGAAGTTACAGTGTTTTTTTTTCTTTCTTTTTTAAATAAACTTTTATTTAAAACCTTTGATACAAAGCATTTACTTCTCCATTTCAATATTCTTGATGTTTGCTCGATTCTAGATGTGTAGGCACCATGAGCCGTGGCGTTATAGCTGTAAGCTTCTCCGGCGAGTAGAAATAAGGGATGCAAAAACAAAAAATAACTTAGCCTACGTCAACGAGATCACTAGAAAAAAGATAATTTGGGCAATTCAGTCAGCTAAAAAAAAATTAAAAAATAAATCTGGGCAATTAATCTAAATTACAAAATTTTCTAAATCTGAGCAGTTTAAAAACTATAACAGATTTCATTTAGAGGCATTCTAAAAACCATTTACCCAATTAAAATTTTTTTTTTGGCTAGCCGCTTTGCAGGCTGCCCTTCCGTCATAGGGCACCCCTTCCACGGTGGCACAAAAAACCTTACTAAAATTTACTAAAACGCCTTTTTCTTTAACCTCCAAAGTCCATCTGTTTTTCCAAAAACAAAAACAAAAAAACAATCATACCTCCCATTTTCCTTACTCCCATACCCCATTAAACTACCCAAGTGAAAAACTTTGCCTTTACAAACAAGAATTACCATAGATAGACAAAGTTTTTCATTTTTCTTTCACCCAAAATAATTACTTTTCTCATTTCTCTCTCAACCCTTTTTAACTGCTCAAACTTTAAAAAACCTCAAAAAACAAAACTTTCTTTTATCTCATTTTTAATTTAATTAAATTTCCTTACACTAAAACTAAAAAAAAATCCTTTCACATAAAACCAAAATCCATAAAAAACTTAGTCTATTTCCTTTATGGGATCTCATTAATTCTACCTTCTATTCAAAATTTTTAACAAAACTCTTTTTACAAATTCTAGCTTTCTTTTTCCTTCTTGACCAAACATAATGACACAGATTTCCAATCAAAAGACAAACGAATTTTTTTTCCTTTTCCTCTGACATATCCTCTTTGTCAAATTTTATAATTTTTATCCTCCCTTCTAATGAATCTATTTTTAATTAAATTTTTTTCCAACATCAAAAATTAACTTAAAAATGTCAAATTTCCCTCACATTCAAAAAATTCGTAAACTAACCCATTAATAGCATTCCCCCCACATAACAAACATGAAACATCATCATCTCTCATGAACCGCGCAATCCTATTTCTAAACGGTAAAATCAAATGGAAGCTGGAACATTGTTTCTCTTACCTTCGGCTCTTGGGGGAAAGCGTGTAAATTTTTGAAAGCAGTTTAGAAATTTACATACGGCTCCTTCTTCAATACGTGGTAAGATGCGTCACCTCTTTCACTATCTAAAAGCTGATTTATTATTTTATTCAAAGAATCTTGACTTTCAGATAGCATATTTTGTTCTCGCAACTTTATGAGGAATTCTTTCACACCTTCTATGAAGAATGGCAGTGTCTGATTTCTATTATCCTGGTTATTTAGAAATTCAATGAGCCATTGTTTAGTCCAATGGAAGTGGGTTTGAGTGGGTTGTTTTTTATTTAGGTTTTATTTTCGATCAGGTCTATTTTCTGTCTCGGACTCATTCTGCTTAGATTAAATATTTTGCGTCCAGCCGCCGCGTCTGAGAGTAGGAAGGCTGGATAGAGTTGACAAGCGCGAACAAGAAAATTGCTGATTTCATGTGGAAAGTAATGGCATTACCGGAAAAGATATTTATGACCCATCATCATCTGCCTTTAACTACGGGTTTAGCCTATAAAGACAACTGTTGAACAACTTTTTTCTCAGCAGGACCAAATAAGCAAAATCCAACAAACTCTAGCCTACATATTCCGATTCCTCTTTTTATGGGCTATCAAATGACGTATTTCAAAAAAAAAAAATTAAAGTCATTCGTTTTCAATAATAATTCATTTACCTACGATTTCGTAAGAATTGTCCGTCTGTCCGTCCGTCTGTTCGTCCATTAGCACGATAACTCTCGAAGGGGTTGAAATAATTTATTCAAACCTGTCATGAGGACTCTTTGGGTCAAAGTAAAAGTAAGTTCGAAGATGCTCTGTAGCCCTACATAAGGAGCGAAAAAAAAAATTTAAAAAGTAAATGAGATAGTCGATTTAAAGGTAAGGAGACATGCTGAATCCGAAGATGAAAATTATTTTCTTGCCGGACAAGTAGTTCTTCCAGAATCCGGCCAAAACCGGAAAATTTGTAAAAAGTGAAAGTTTATCTGAAGTTCAAGGGTTTAAGGGTTTACTCGAAAAATTGCCACAATAGCAAAAGCTAAAGAATAGGCAACAAAGAGAAAATAAATAAACACACATTAATAACTAACAACATCCAAATAATATACCATCAACAACAAAACTTAAGACAAAATACAGAAATAAATCAAGAACCGAACAGGCACAAATGAACAACAAACATGAAATTTTATTGGTTACTGAAATAATAAGTAACCATTGGGGAGAATGAGTGGAGCCGACGTGCTGTCCTTGATGCTGAAAACGGCTTGAGTAAATTTGAATGTCCCGTTGAGTCAGTCAAAAAGTTGCTAAAGCTTCGATTTAGCGGTAAGGAGACTTGCTGGATCCAGATATGAAAATTATTTTCTCACCGGACAAGTAGTGACCGGAGTTCGGCCAAAACCGGAAATTTTTTAAAAATTAAAAGTTTTTGTGCGGCGTTTGGACGCCAAATATTTGGAAACTGAACGCGCCGTTCTTAATAAAAAGTGTGAAAAATCAAGCAAAAAATAAAGAATTGCAAAAAGGAAATAGACCTGGTGGTCTAACATATCTTCCGGAATGAAAAAAGTACTGTGAAGCCTTTCATGTCCTTATGTGTGAGAGAGTTGTCGGTAGACCTTGAAGCTTTTGGCGAAGTTTACGTTGCGTGCCTAGGAAAACTCGGCTAGGCGAAACAATTGCTAAAAAGTCGTGGGTACAAAACGAAGGAATGGCGAAAGGTGGGGATTTCAGATGCTTATCAATTCCACAGGGGAGCTAGGGACAAGTAGTTCGCCCGGAATTCGGCCGAAACCGGAAAATTGTAAAAGGTAAAAGTTTTATTTGAATTTGATTAGATGTTCGATGTAGAGGTGAGAAGACACGCTGAATCCATGTATGACAATCATTTTGTCACCAGATGTACAGTTCGCCTGGAATCCGGGTGAAACCGGAATATTTGGAAGAAGTAAGGCAGGAAGTTTTGATCAGTTTCGGCATTGTATTTTATACTGTAGCCCTGCTGGGTATTTTGAAATTGATAAATATGTACCTTATTTCTAGAGTGTCGGTTTTGGGTCTGCAGCTAATGTTGACTTTTTACTTTGTTAGGACATGAAAGCCGAATTTTCCAAGGACGTTCAGCGAAATGAACAGCGGGAGAAAGACATGGAAACAATGGATGAAAAGATTAGACTTCTGATCCGAAAGCGGATTTCTCTATGCCACTATGCCACTCCCCTCCTTGAAAAAAAAATATGCCAGGAAGTTGTCGGTAGTGTTGAATAGATCTGCTCTAAAGCACAACTGTTACTGTGTAAACGACGAAATGCCTCAGAAAGATCGTTTTTAGTGGAGTGTTCCTTGAAACAATCCACTGTTACAAACGCTGTAGCAGCTTTCGGTTTCCGGTTTTCACCGTATTTTGTGGAGCTCATAACTCGTGAACCAGTGCAAGTATCAAGTTCAAACTTGGTACACTTGTGGGCATTGGGGTCTAAACCTATACTCACCGAGATCAGGGTTAGAGTACCAACAGGTATCCAGCGTTTGGCATAGGATGTCCAGCATTAGGCATAAGCTATGCCAAATGTTATATATATCCAGCGTTTGGCATAGGGTATCCAAAAATCAGGGGTTTGTGGTTGACTGTATCAGTATCAGGAGTAGCCTACTGTTACTACTATTTAACCCCGGAGCTACTTAACAAAAAATAAATAAGGCCATACTTACACTCTGAATCAGTGGTCCCAGCAGCTCCCTTAGCTGTTCCAATCCGTGACCTTTCCAATTGTAGCTAACAGCCAACTGAATCGCGGGGGACGTTGGTGTCGGTGTGGCTAAATCAGTGATCTTGTCAATCTTCGAAAAAACCTCCTCTTCTAGTGCTGTTTCAATCAGCTTCAGGAGTAGATATTCCTCGCGAGCGTCGGCACCATAGTTGAAGATCCGCAGGACTGTTTCCTTCCGGAATCGAGGCGGATCGTTGGAAGGAAGAAGGAAAAGGAGCTTGGCGAGGTACCGGGGCTGCATCTGGACGAAAAAAAGGATTAAGATCTCCGCTAAAGGTTCAATAAGTTTGTTTGTACAATCTGGCAGCAAAATCGGCATAATTGCTCCCAATAGCATTTCATCATACTCAAGCAAAATTATTCTCCCCCTCCCGAAAAAAAAAATATCAGCTTAAAAATATGGGTCGTTTTGACTGCTTAACCTAGTGGTCAAAATGTATTTTTACATTTCTGCAAAATATCAAGTACAAATATAAACGCATTATTATAGGCTAAAACACATTTTATATTTCTGCAAAATATCAAGCCACGCACTAGTCGCGCCCATCATGCCACAGAGACCGTAGTTACCACACTTACTATGCTCGAGTAGGTTCGAACAAAAATAGTAATTAATAGTTAATATTGCAAGAAGGGTGTAACACGCTCAGAGACTACAGAAATAATAAAAAAGATGGAATATGGAATGTGAACTGCTGAACGTGAACTAGGTATGTGAACTGCTTAGATGGATTTGCCTTCGGCGGGATCACTGTTTCTAGATTACTACTGTAGTCGTTTGCGAACTACGTCAACAAGCACCTCTGTAGCAAAATGGCAGGCAGTGGCCTAGTAGACCGAGCCGAAGGTCTTAGGACCAAATCCCGGCTGAGGTTAATTCTTGACTTCCAGTTCACTAACTTAAAACAAAATCTCTAACTTAACTTATCTCTTAACTAACTTAAACTCAAAATGTAACTTGAAACAAAATCTCTGTACCATTACAGTTGGGCTAAGCTCGCGACTTATTACAATGCCGCAATGTTTGCAGGTTTTTTTTTTCGCCACCCATTAAGATCCACAACAGCGATTAAATGAGAATCAAGACTGGAAGGCGCTGTTACGAAGAAATGTAATATTGGAACGGCAGCATTTCATTTCTGCTTTTATATAATGCAAAAGAAAAGGCTTTCGCCTCTAAATAACTCCAAGGAATTTGGAGTGATCCATACTGCTCAGAGCTAAAAATCCTATTTACACTTGAAACTACTGATCGACTCGACACTAACCAAACCTTGTTCCAAGGACAAACAACACTTTTTGAATCCCTGACCTTTTAGGAACTATGAAAACAAACCTGCAACATGTAGAAAAGCTGTTCGTACTTCTGCAGATGCTCTTTCTCTGCCTTCGTGTGACAAAGAAGTGTGACAGGCGGCTGCATACTGCTGTCTAGGACGCCAGTCTGATTCATCTTAAGCTGCTTTTTCACCTTATTATTTTGAGTCAGTGTTTCCTATACAAACAATAGAATATTAAAGCACGTCCACAAGAATATGCATATCAACCAAGTTTTGGAATCATAATTTCAGTCCCCTCGAAAAGTCCTTATAGCCCACTTCAAATTAAGTTATGACACTTGTAGAGTAAAACAAGAGCTGAAAGCTTATATGGCACTTGCAAGGACAGTTAGTATGTTCGTCAGATAAGGTTTGTAGCTGCCAAGGTCGGATCTCTTAGCTCCAGAGATTCCTTTCAGCAGAATACGAGGTTGATACAGTAAATCTGAAATGATTATTCCACTCGTTGATGACCGTTCCAGAATAGAAGCTTCGTCGTCTTCTGGTTCTGATTCGCGTCTTACTCAATCATCGGTAATGGCACATACTCTAGCTGTGATAATTCTATACCCGAACTGGATCTGATCTCGAAGTAGTAGGAAGGTTTTTCACGAAATTTTCGGTGCCCCCTTCCAGCTGATAATTCAGCTGGACCGGGTCTTATCACTGTGGGGGGAGCTGAAGGGGGTTTCCTGGAATTCCGGTGATTGCGAGTTAAGGTTAATCAAAGGATGATAGGTCAAAGGTCGGGAGAACGCTGATTCCGACAGGCTCCTGTGAAGGAATGTCAGGCTAGCTGTTAAATCGGGGACTTGGAGCTTACGAACTACTTTACCGTTAAAAGGAAGCATGAGCGCTATGCACTGATTGGTTGTGTTCTATAATATACGCAGCTAAGAAGCTATCGTTTCAAAATGATCATTCCGGACAGTGACTTCAGACGACGCAATCAGTGCGGAGAGAGTCAACAAGTTCACAAAAGCCGCAGAAAAGATAACACAAGGATGCGCAGTTTCAACAGAGAACACTTGGGATGTTACCTGTTATGACTTTGCAAACGTTATGCATAACAAGAACTGCCAAGAAAAACTCCGATAACTGTGAGGGGAGTTGAAGGGGAAAGAGGGCACAATAAATCTTGTGACCGAATGAGTCACGATTCAACTGAATATTTTTTAGTGAAGCTCAAATACATGCTAACTAGCTTGCAGGTTCTAATAAATTTTCTCCAAAACAACTAATACCCTGCCAAGCGTCAATTTTGTAGAATTATATTCATTTAAATCTGCAGTACCTATTGCTGGACAAAACCTATACGGTGAGTATAGGTTTAGACCCCAATGCCCACAAGTGTACCAAGTTTGAACTTGATACTTGCACTGGTTCACGAGTTATGAGCTCCACAAAATACGGTGAAAACCGGAAACCGAAAGCTGCTACAGCGTTTGTAACAGTGGATTGTTTCAAGGAACACTCCACTAAAAACGATCTTTCTGAGGCATTTCGTCGTTTACACAGTAACAGTTGTGCTTTAGAGCAGATCAATTCAACACTACCGACAACTTCCTGGCATATTTTTTTTTCAAGGAGGGGAGTGGCATAGTGGCATAGAGAAATCCGCTTTCGGATCAGAAGTCTAATCTTTTCATCCATTGTTTCCAGGTCTTTCTCCCGCTGTTCATTTCGCTGAACGTCCTTGGAAAATTCGGCTTTCATGTCCTAACAAAGTAAAAAGTCAACATTAGCTGCAGACCCCAAACCGACACTCTAGAAATAAGGTACATATTTATCAATTTCAAAATACCCAGCAGGACTACAGTATAAAATACAATGCCGAAACTGATCAAAACTTCCTGCCTTACTTCTTCCAAATATTCCGGTTTCACCCGGATTCCAGGCGAACTGTACATCTGGTGATAAAATGATTGTCATACATGGATTCAGCGTGTCTTCTCACCTCTACATCGAACATCTAATCAAATTCAAATAAAACTTTTACCTTTTACAATTTTCCGGTTTCGGCCGAATTCTGGGCGAACTACTTGTCCCTAGCTCCCCTGTGGAATTGATAAGCATCTGAAATCCCCACCTTTCGCCATTCCTTCGTTTTGTACCCACGACTTTTTAGCAATTGTTTCGCCTAGCCGAGTTTTCCTAGGCACGCAACGTAAACTTCGCCAAAAGCTTCAAGGTCTACCGACAACTCTCTCACACATAAGGACATGAAAGGCTTCACAGTACTTTTTTCATTCCGGAAGATATGTTAGACCACCAGGTCTATTTCCTTTTTGCAATTCTTTATTTTTTGCTTGATTTTTCACACTTTTTATTAACAACGGCGCGTTCAGTTTCCAAATATTTGGCGTCCAAACGCCGCACAAAAACTTTTAATTTTTAAAAAATTTCCGGTTTTGGCCGAACTCCGGTCACTACTTGTCCGGTGAGAAAATAATTTTCATATCTGGATCCAGCAAGTCTCCTTACCGCTAAATCGAACCTTTAGCAACTTTTTGACTGACTCAACGGGACATTCAAATTTACTCAAGCCGTTTTCAGCATCAAGGACAGCACGTCGGCTCCACTCATTCTCCCCAATGGTTACTTATTATTTCAGTAACCAATAAAATTTCATGTTTGTTGTTCATTTGTGCCTGTTCGGTTCTTGATTTATTTCTGTATTTTGTCTTAAGTTTTGTTGTTGATGGTATATTATTTGGATGTTGTTAGTTATTAATGTGTGTTTATTTATTTTCTCTTTGTTGCCTATTCTTTAGCTTTTGCTATTGTGGCAATTTTTCGAGTAAACCCTTAAACCCTTGAACTTCAGATAAACTTTCACTTTTTACAAATTTTCCGGTTTTGGCCGGATTCTGGAAGAACTACTTGTCCGGCAAGAAAATAATTTTCATCTTCGGATTCAGCATGTCTCCTTACCTTTAAATCGACTATCTCATTTACTTTTTAAAAAAAAATTTTCGCTCCTTATGTAGGGCTACAGAGCATCTTCGAACTTACTTTTACTTTGACCCAAAGAGTCCTCATGACAGGTTTGAATAAATTATTTCAACCCCTTCGAGAGTTATCGTGCTAATGGACGAACAGACGGACGGACAGACGGACAATTCTTACGAAATCGTAGGTAAATGAATTATTATTGAAAACGAATGACTTTAATTTTTTTTTTTGAAATACGTCATTTGATAGCCCATAAAAAGAGGAATCGGAATATGTAGGCTAGAGTTTGTTGGATTTTGCTTATTTGGTCCTGCTGAGAAAAAAGTTGTTCAACAGTTGTCTTTATAGGCTAAATCTGTAGTTAAAGGCAGATGATGATGGGTCATAAATATCTTTTCCGGTAATGCCATTACTTTCCACATGAAATCAGCAATTTTCTTTTTCGCGCTTGTCAACTCTATCCAGCCTTCCTACTCTCAGACGCGGCGGCTGGACGCAAAGTCTGTTAGAACGATAGAGTCATCGTAAAAGGGGTTGAAATACTTCGTACAAACTTGGTGTGAACATTCAATGTGTCAAAAGTACAGGTCAATTTCGTAGATGGGTCCCGTAATAAAAAAGTTTTTCAACGTAGGGCGTTTCGGATCAGTACTATTTGCCTTACCCAAGCAAAAAGTGTCTGCACAAATAAACTAAATTTACTACTTTTGTAGGGAATTTTTGTTTAGTGAAATGACAACCCTAGCTTACTGTAGAACTGTGAAAATGACTACTGTTGTTACCCGGGCATTTCTATTTATAACAATGCAAACCTTATCCAACACTATCTATTCATTTGTGGCGAAGCAGATGCCATCTAGCGGCGGACTCTTTACGTAGATAGAATTAATCAAGCTTAAATCGGTGTTGCCACTGGTTGCAGAATTCTGTGATTTGTCATACATTTTCGTTTTTTCGACAAAGCGAGCAAGAACTCTTCGACCGGTTACTTGCCAGTAAATACAAAAATAAAGCATAAAACTTGAGGCTTATAATTATGAAGATGATAAAGCGAGATTTCTTGTTAATAGTTGGCGAAAAGGACCTAGTTTCGTAGGTGCCAAAACGTCATTGTTTTTCTCCGGCCAAAAGTCACAGGTTCCATCAGAAAAAGTGGCAACACTGGAGATTTTATTTATGAACTGTTTCATAAAATCAAGAAATAAGACTGCTGTAATTGCTGAATAGCTGCCTTTGGAGAGTAGAGGAAAACAAGTTGGATGAAGTTGGAAGTAATGTGGTTTCAGTTGACAAGTTGCATTTCCAGCGGGAATGTGACTGTAACAAGTTATGACCCAGGTTGGTTGGTTGTGAAAGCAACATTTTCTTTCAGTTTTTGAAAAAAAAATTCTACAATGTTTTCCAACATTTTTTTACTTTAGTGTTTTTTAGCATTTTTTGTTTTTCTTTCTGAAAGTGATGTCTTTTATTTATTTTTTGAAGATCAGGCTCTATTTTTTAGTAGTTGGAAGAAAATGCTCGATGAACTTCTGCGGAGGCTGATACGAGCATTGTATCATCCTCTCTGGAGGCTGATACGAGCATCGTATCATCCTCTCTGGAGGATGCAAAGATAATTGTCATATTATAACTTCCTGTGGGACATAAGAAGATATGCATTGCATACCTGTTCGAGAAAAGTTATGTGAATATAACACCAGTACACCGTGCAGTCCCATGATATCAGTCCTATCCTACCCAGTACCAAAATTTCCTGGTATTGCCCTGATGTTAAAAGAAAAAAGTTCCAGCGGGCGGTAACAACAATAATTACCGCCCGCTAAAAACTGTTATCTCCTGCTGACAACTGTTATCGCCCTGCGACAACTGTTATCGCCATGTGATAGAAGGGCCACTGGTGTTATAATCATTATCGCCCTTGCTTTTCTTCGGGCGATAGCGGAAAATTTGGCCCTTGGGCAGCATGATAGGCAGATATCACCCTCGTTGGCTCTCGGGCGATATCAGCCAATCATGCTACCCGCTGGCCAAATTTTTCCACTATCACCCTCAGCAAGGGCGATAATATATAATATTTTACATCATTTGCTATACAAGAGCAAATATGTATTATCTGTTATCAAACTTCTGTACCTTCAAAACCAAAATAAGCTTACCTGAGGTGCAGGGCAACACGTTGACCAACAACTGCTTGGTCCGAAGGAATAACGCTTCGATCTCCAGAGATGACAGGTCTCCATCTTCACGGCTGAAGGTCGGTTTCAGCGATAGCGGTATTTCCGTCTTGAAGTAGCTAGCTTCGTCATGGCTGGCGGAATCTGTTAGGAAATGGACGATCTCAGGTCGAGGCCCAAGTTCACGGAGTAGTTTGCGGAGCGGATCAGTGGGTTGTGGAGCGATGGATTCGGCGTGATCGTGGAGAAGTTGATGAACTTCCAAGAGCTCCTGGAAAGACGAGGATGGTCAGGGGCGTGTAAGCTTTAAACTTACGTGTGTCGTTCTAGATCAGAGCTGAGGTTATCCAAGACCCTTCTACTTGGGCTGAAGCATAGTCTTGGTGCTGGTAGAATTCAGCAACCCATGCCAGGTTGATGAGCATTGTATGAATCCTTCAAATCACACAATATGATAGAATAATTTGGTATTTGGAAGAACAGTGTTTCCTTTACTTGACGGTTAAGGATTGGAATTCTTGGGGGTCGAAACACTGATTTAAAAACTTCGCCTGCGCCGCTTAGTTTAACTTGTTCTGGGTACAGTCGTTGGAAGTTTAGCTTTTAAAGAAAACTGATACGAAAAACCGAATATGTGAATTTAATTTTAAGAATTTGCATTAGCCTAAAGGAGTAATGTCAACTGGTGCATTACAGTTAGTTTTACACCGGTTATATTCTGTGCTGGCGGGAAATATACGCCGTTACCGCGAAGCGGCAACAGCGTTTACTGCCGACGAATTTTTTGGTCTGTTGGCACAGTTTGGACGTCCCCTACCCCCCCCCCCCCCCCCAGGTAAAAGGCTAGTGACGCCCCTGCTATTAACTAGGATGGTACATTTTTAATAATTGGTATCTTTTGCGATACGTAATTTGGATTCCGTAAGGGCTACTTAACGGAGCATACATACTTTTAATTCGCGGCTACACAGTTCAGGCCCTCGACTGTGGTGACGTCATTGCTACCATATTCATTAATATAAAAAAGGCATTTGACACGATTTGTCACAGAATCTTTTATTCGAAACTTAACAACTGTGGGGTAAGAGGACCAGCCAACGAGGTAATTGTCGTATCTGTGCGTGCGAAGGCAGTACTAGGGCAGTACGTAGGTGGCAGAGACGGGGGATCAACATCAGTTGAAGAGTCTGAAAAAGTTGGTGTGCCGCATGCATCTATACTGGGACCGTTACTATTCTTGAAATACGTGAACGATATCAACAAGCGCGTAAGAGTGTTAGGTCTAAGCGTCCTCTTCGCCGACAATACGGGTTGCAGTTGCAATGTATCCGGATCCGACGAGCAAATACTAAGGAAAAACTTTTCAAACTCTGTGAAGAACCTAGTAAATTGGTTTAGTGTAAATAGGCTAAGCACTAACTTAGAAAAGACAAATCTGTGGTATACCCGCGTGTATCTCAGGCACGCTCGAACCTTCTAGCTCTAGCTATCCCTGGTTCTGAAGGAGTTATAGCACGTGTGGATAGGATCTGTTACCTGGGGATGGTCACTTATTATAACTTGCCGTGAAACATTCACACCAATACACTGAGACTTCAGCTGTAGAGAAATGTTGGGATTTTGCATCATCTAAAGCTCCTTCTTCCATTAAGTGCGCTGAAATCGGTTTACGTCACCTCCTTGTTCTTCATTTATTACCTTAAAAACTCTAGCCGTCTCCCTGTAGCATTTTTTCAATTACTTTTCGAACACCTTGCTTAATGCAGACATTAGCGCTATCGGTCTTGTTACTACGTGAATGCACAGAGGGCGATCCTGGAGGATTCTAGTTCCAAGAAAGAAACCCCAGTTCCCCCAAATCAACTAAACAAAAAAACTACCTGCAAATCCAGCATGATGTGCGGAGCTGACAACAGTGTTGCCTCCGCGTATCGATCAAAGCGGAAATGCTCTTCAAGCGTCTCCTCAACCTGGCAACAGCGCTTGAAGAACATCTTGAAGACTTCAAAACACTTCTTGATGAAGGGATTGAGGCATATTAAATGTGGTTCCTCTGCAAACCCCATCTCGCTCACTGCGAATTCTAACATTCGCGCGATCCTTTCCAAAGTTCGGCATTGATCGGGTAAGAGCTGCCGTACGTCAGTGGAGACTATCACTGGTTTGATATACTGGTTGTAGATGAGGTTGCCAACAACCTAGAAGTATATACAGTGTAGAATGGCTGCCTTGGATTTCATGAGGTTTTGTGCCGCCGTCAATGGAGACACGGGGGTGAGGGGGCGTTTAGACCAAATCCAATTATTAATTAGCCAAAGGGCAGATTGTTTACAGGTGCGACATACGAAGGGCATATTTTGGTAAAGTTGTAGCTACCCTTCGTGATATTTACCCGGGATTAAATGTAAAGGTTGAGTCATTTTACGATAACCGCCCTTATTTAGTCGATAGATCCGTTCGTGCACATGAAGATATTCGGCAAGGTGTTACAACGTCACACCCGCTATTCAACAATAGTGAGATCAATGCCCATAAGAAAGTTGAAACAAGTTTTATTTTTTGGTGTCTGGACCTGTCGCTATTGAATTATGCTGATGGTCATTCTTATTTGTGCAGAGCCCTGGCTTCGACAGAGAAGAAAGTTTCTAAGGCGTTTTTCCGTGCTCCCACAAACAGTTTGTGGGTCGATTGTGGCTCGAAAAGAGTGTTTCCGCGGCCTTTTGTGCGGCCCACAAGTGTGTTTCCGCGACCAACAAGATTTTCGTGGCTCGCTTTGTGGCTCAAATTCGACAAACAACTGCCGAGGTGATTGTCGATTTTGTGGCTCGATTTTGGCGGGAAATTTAAACTTAGCAGCAAAACAACGTCAAAACAGTAAAATTAAAAACTTTCTCAAGTATGTGGAGGTAAAACAGAAGATCTTTTTGCACGGAATGAGGACGAAAGCCTGGAGTTCTATTTATTCAGATTTTGAATGATTTTTATTTATATATTCAGACATTTGAATTTACCGCCGAAAAAATAGACAAAACGGCGTTTCCGCAAGTTTCAACTTGTGGCTCGACTGTGTGGCACACAAGCGTGTTTCCGCGAAAAACACTCAGAAGTGTGTGGCCCACAATTGTGTCACGGAAAAACGCCTCTAGTTTAGGTGGGGAGTGTAAGGTTATTGGTTTAAATTCAGTAAGAGTAAGAGTAAGTGTATTAAGTTTAATTGTAATTGACAAGATTCCGATAGCACTACAAAAAATTTGGGTGGCTAACTTACGTCAGTTTACCACTTGGTACCGACTTCAAAAGTACACGTGCAGGATTACCTGGGCACTTCGATGCGAAGGCTAGAGCAGCTTACAGTCAACTAGTTAGAAATTTATTTTTTAAAGTTATGTTTATTCTTTTTCATCTTGGTCTCTAGTCGAAATTCACCCAGCTATGGCGAATTAAATGTTAGCAAAAGCGCGGATTCACTGGCTAACAACACGAAACTTATGAAACTTTTGATTCCCAACTGCGCGTTCCGAGACCATTTTTAGTTCATTTTTCGGCAACTGTTTATCGTTGTAGTTAAACAAATATTTTGAGCATAGAGGTACAAGCACAAGAATGCAGAGGTACGACAAAACGAAAGAATAAGTTCATTCGATAGAATCAACTATTCGGAAACAGCGAAGTAACGCATTTTTGGGATCCCAAAACGTTAGTGACGGATACCTATGACATCGCAAAAGTTGTCCGTCTGTCCGTCTGTCTGAAAGCACGATAACTCTCGAAGGGATTGAGATATTTTGATGAAACTTGGTGGGAGGATTGATTGGGTCAAGAATAAGGTTGAGTTTGTAGATGGGCTCTGTAGCAGATTCCCGGATTATGGGTGAAAAGAAGCGGGAATTTGAAAGTAGTTTTCATTTGACTTGAGAAATTATTGTGTTGAGGTGGTAAAATCTAAGAAAATGACAGAAGTGCTGAAAAATGCCCAAAGTGGACTGTTGAAGATACATTTGATTTGATTTCTGTTTGGGACCGTCGTCACATAATTTGCCAATTTTTTACCAATTGAAGGTGTTGTTGGAGATCTAGGCACGAAATAGTGTTAACTTAATTGGTCATAGCACTTTATTTCTAAGTGAAAAGGTGTTATTCTTGAAAGTGTTATGTGCTATCTGTTATGAAACTTCTGACAGTGTGTTGTAGCTGAAACTTTAATTTCTTTTTATTCGTAGGTTATTGACGACAAAACTCCGATCATCAGCACAAACCCTGTGAAGCTGTACAAAATCTTGGTCAGTCAGACCGAGCGCGAAACGGGCGAGTCTGTAGGCCTTTCCCATCAGGTCACACAGGATCAAGCGCTGAAACACCGAGAAGTCCAGAAGCAGCTGAGCTCTTCCCTGCCAAAGCTCCGAAACGAAACTAAGAGGTTTCTCAAGACAATCACAGAAGCGCCAGACAACCTGCCTTATGGAATTTTATACACTGCAAAGGTTCTACATAGGTCGTTGGAAAAGAAGTTTAGAGGAACTCCGGAACAGGACATACTGAAGGTAGGGTTTGTTATTATCAAGCTATTCTGCTAAATAGCAATATAATCAAAACAGTTTGATAGTTTTCTTCACTATAGTTGCAACGAACAGGCCTGATCTGTTTTTGATAAAAACAGAAGAATCAGTGCCATCACGTTGATGTCGGTTTCCAACAGTTCGTCGGCTGCGTTAGTAAAGGTCGGGCTTCACTACCCAGATTTTTCGCCCGGATTCTGGGTTCCGTTTTCCTCGGTACCGGTATGGGTAATGAAGATAGGTCTGAAACGGTCTGAAAGCACCCCGGAGTCCGGACGCGTCCGGGAATCTGGTAGAAAAATCTATCAGATTCCCGGATTATGGGTGAAAAGAAGCGGGAATTTGACAGTAGTTTTCATTTGACTTGAGAAATTATTGTGTTGAGGTGGTAAAATCTAAGAAAATGACAGAAGTGCTGAAAAATGCCCAAAGTGGACTGTTGAAGATACATTTGATTTGATTTCTGTTTGGGACCGTCGTCACATAATCCGGACCCAAAATTCTGGGGCGTCTGGGTAGTGAAACCCGACCTTAAGGCGTATTATTGTTTACAGGCGCATCAGGTGGTATAAAATAAGATAAGATTTATTTCCGTAAGAGCTCAAAGGGCAGCGGGAACAAAAACAAAAATTATAACCTGTAGCAGTACGACTGTGTACGACCTATGACAACTAGAAATCATATTTCTAGGTCCGATCCTAGGGATCCTAGGGGGGCTAAAGGGTGTGTTTTGTGACGCCTCCATATACTTTCCTGCACCACCTTATCAACAAGTGCCATATGAGCTCAGCTCTTGTCTGTAAAACTTAAGGCAAAATGTCATGCAACAACTCCCGTTCAAACAGTTCAAACCCCAGATTCAGCGCCATGGTTCAGTGGCACTTGGGGCATTAATAGCTTTTGACACAAGAAAATACTGTTGTAAAAATCAGGGGCGTCGCCACAGACGCTTTGGATGCGGTTGCCTATAGAGTGGCTGGGGATTTAGAAGTCTATACTGTGAAACGAATGGCAGGCTTCTATTCGAGTGTTCAGTATAGAAATCAATTGTAACAGCTGTTTCGGCCATGTGATTTCCTGTTGAATGATACGTTACTCGGATCCATGTACAAAAAATTCTGCCAAGGGGACCCACCCAAATAAAATCTGCGATTTTTTGGGGAAAAGACCCACCCCCACCCAGCTAGGGTCCTCAGATTTCATACCAGTCCCCTCCTGTGCCTACCCCTAAATCGACTATCTCATTAGCTTTTAAAACCAGATCCAGTCTTCGCCAGGCTAATCATCTGAGAAAATCAAGTTCAGATATACCTTTATAAGCCATATCTATTTTGACGATACTGATCGAAACTTCCTGCTTTACTTCCGCTTTACTTCCTGCTTTACTTCGCCGAATTCCGAGCGAACTACTTGTCCAGCCAAGAAAAGATAGTTCAGAAACGAATTCAGCGCATATCCTTATCCCTATAAAGAACATCTAATCAACTTCAAATAAAACTTTAACTTATAAAAAAATCCGGTTTCAACCGGATTCCGGACGAGCTATATGTCCGGGTAAAAAATTATTGTCATATACAGATTCACCGTCTCTTCTTACCCTCAGATCTGTCATCTAATCAACTTCAAATACAAATTTTACTTTTAACAAATTTTCCGGTTTCGGCCGGATTCCGGGCGAACTTCCTGTCGGGCGAGAAAATGGTTTTCACCATCGTGTTCAGCATGTCTTCTTACCCCTTAATCGAACATCTAATCAACTTCAAGTAAAACTTTTGCTTTTAACAAATTTTCCGATTTCGGCCGGATTCCGGGCTAACTACTTGTCTGGCGAGAAAATGGTTTTCACCATCGTGTTCAGCATGTCTTCTTACCCCTAGATCGAACATCTAATCAACTTCAAATGCAAATTTTGCTTTTAAAAAATTTTCCGGCTTTCGCCGGATTCCGGGCGAACTACTAGTCCGGCGAGAAAATAACTTTCATATTCGGATTCAGCGTGTCTCCTTACCCCTAAATCAACTATCTAAAAAGCTTTCAAAAAATCCTGTACTTTGACTTAGAAATAAAGTGCTATGACCAATTAAGTTAACACTATTTCGTGCCTAGATCTCCAACAACACCTTCAATTGGTAAAAAAATTGGTAAATTATGTGACGACGGTCCCAAACAGAAATCAAATCAAATGTATCTTCAACAGTCCACTTTGGGCATTTTTCAGCACTTCTGTCATTTACTTAGATTTTACCACCTCAACACAATAACTTCTCAAGTCAAATGAAAACTACTTTCAAATTCCCGCTTCTTTTCACCCATAATCCGGGAATCTGATAGATTTTTCTACCAGATTCCCGGACGCGTCCGGACTCCGGGGTGCTTTCAGACCGTTTCAGACCTATCTTCATTACCCATACCGGTACCGAGGAAAACGGAACCCAGAATCCGGGCGAAAAATCTGGGTAGTGAAGCCCGACCTTTACTATCGCAGCCGACGAACTGTTGGAAACCGACATCAACGTGATGGCACCGATTCTTCTGTTTTTATCAAAAACAGATCAGGCCTGTTCGTTGCAACTATAGTGAAGAAAACTATCAAACTGTTTTGATTATATTGCTATTTAGCAGAATAGCTTGATACTAACAAACCCTACCTTCAGTATGTCCTGTTCCGGAGTTCCTTTAAACTTCTTTTCCAACGACCTATGTAGAACCTTTGCAGTGTATAAAATTCCATAAGGCAGGTTGTCTGGCGCTTCTGTGATTGTCTTGAGAAACCTCTTAGTTTCGTTTCGGAGCTTTGGCAGGGAAGAGCTCAGCTGCTTCTGGACTTCTCGGTGTTTCAGCGCTTGATCCTGTGTGACCTGATGGGAAAGGCCTACAGACTCGCCCGTTTCGCGCTCGGTCTGACTGACCAAGATTTTGTACAGCTTCACAGGGTTTGTGCTGATGATCGGAGTTTTGTCGTCAATAACCTACGAATAAAAAGAAATTAAAGTTTCAGCTACAACACACTGTCAGAAGTTTCATAACAGATAGCACATAACACTTTCAAGAATAACACCTTTTCACTTAGAAATAAAGTGCTATGACCAATTAAGTTAACACTATTTCGTGCCTAGATCTCCAACAACACCTTCAATTGGTAAAAAATTGGTAAATTATGTGACGACGGTCCCAAACAGAAATCAAATCAAATGTATCTTCAACAGTCCACTTTGGGCATTTTTCAGCACTTCTGTCATTTTCTTAGATTTTACCACCTCAACACAATAATTTCTCAAGTCAAATGAAAACTACTTCCAAATTCCCGCTTCTTTTCACCCATAATCCGGGAATCTGATAGATTTTTCTACCAGATTCCCGGACGCGTCCGGACTCCGGGGTGCTTTCAGACCGTTTCAGACCTATCTTCATTACCCATACCGGTACCGAGGAAAACGGAACCCAGAATCCGGGCGAAAAATCTGGGTAGTGAAGCCCGACCTTTACTAACGCAGCCGACGAACTGTTGGAAACCGACATCAACGTGATGGCACTGATTCTTCTGTTTTTATCAAAAACAGATCAGGCCTGTTCGTTGCAACTATAGTGAAGAAAACTATCAAACTGTTTTGATTATATTGCTATTTAGCAGAATAGCTTGATACTAACAAACCCTACCTTCAGTATGTCCTGTTCCGGAGTTCCTTTAAACTTCTTTTCCAACGACCTATGTAGAACCTTTGCAGTGTATAAAATTCCATAAGGCAGGTTGTCTGGCGCTTCTGTGATTGTCTTGAGAAACCTCTTAGTTTCGTTTCGGAGCTTTGGCAGGGAAGAGCTCAGCTGCTTCTGGACTTCTCGGTGTTTCAGCGCTTGATCCTGTGTGACCTGATGGGAAAGGCCTACAGACTCGCCCGTTTCGCGCTCGGTCTGACTGACCAAGATTTTGTACAGCTTCACAGGGTTTGTGCTGATGATCGGAGTTTTGTCGTCAATAACCTACGAATAAAAAGAAATTAAAGTTTCAGCTACAACACACTGTCAGAAGTTTCATAACAGATAGCACATAACACTTTCAAGAATAACACCTTTTCACTTAGAAATAAAGTGCTATGACCAATTAAGTTAACACTATTTCGTGCCTAGATCTCCAACAACACCTTCAATTGGTAAAAAATTGGTAAATTATGTGACGACGGTCCCAAACAGAAATCAAATCAAATGTATCTTCAACAGTCCACTTTGGGCATTTTTCAGCACTTCTGTCATTTTCTTAGATTTTACCACCTCAACACAATAATTTCTCAAGTCAAATGAAAACTACTTTCAAATTCCCGCTTCTTTTCACCCATAATCCGGGAATCTGATAGATTTTTCTACCAGATTCCCGGACGCGTCCGGACTCCGGGGTGCTTTCAGACCGTTTCAGACCTATCTTCATTACCCATACCGGTACCGAGGAAAACGGAACCCAGAATCCGGGCGAAAAATCTGGGTAGTGAAGCCCGACCTTTACTAACGCAGCCGACGAACTGTTGGAAACCGACATCAACGTGATGGCACTGATTCTTCTGTTTTTATCAAAAACAGATCAGGCCTGTTCGTTGCAACTATAGTGAAGAAAACTATCAAACTGTTTTGATTATATTGCTATTTAGCAGAATAGCTTGATACTAACAAACCCTACCTTCAGTATGTCCTGTTCCGGAGTTCCTCTAAATTTCTTTTCCAACGACCTATGTAGAACCTTTGCAGTGTATAAAATTCCATAAGGCAGGTTGTCTGGCGCTTCTGTGATTGTCTTGAGAAACCTCTTAGTTTCGTTTCGGAGCTTTGGCAGGGAAGAGCTCAGCTGCTTCTGGACTTCTCGGTGTTTCAGCGCTTGATCCTGTGTGACCTGATGGGAAAGGCCTACAGACTCGCCCGTTTCGCGCTCGGTCTGACTGACCAAGATTTTGTACAGCTTCACAGGGTTTGTGCTGATTATCGGAGTTTTGTCGTCAATAACCTACGAATAAAAAGAAATTAAAGTTTCAGCTACAACACACTGTCAGAAGTTTCATAACAGATAGCACATAACACTTTCAAGAATAACACCTTTTCACTTAGAAATAAAGTGCTATGACCAATTAAGTTAACACTATTTCGTGCCTAGATCTCCAACAACACCTTCAATTGGTAAAAAATTGGTAAATTATGTGACGACGGTCCCAAACAGAAATCAAATCAAATGTATCTTCAACAGTCCACTTTGGGCATTTTTCAGCACTTCTGTCATTTTCTTAGATTTTACCACCTCAACACAATAATTTCTCAAGTCAAATGAAAACTACTTTCAAATTCCCGCTTCTTTTCACCCATAATCCGGGAATCTGATAGATTTTTCTACCAGATTCCCGGACGCGTCCGGACTCCGGGGTGCTTTCAGACCGTTTCAGACCTATCTTCATTACCCATACCGGTACCGAGGAAAACGGAACCCAGAATCCGGGCGAAAAATCTGGGTAGTGAAGCCCGACCTTTACTAACGCAGCCGACGAACTGTTGGAAACTGACATCAACGTGATGGCACTGATTCTTCTGTTTTTATCAAAAACAGATCAGGCCTGTTCGTTGCAACTATAGTGAAGAAAACTATCAAACTGTTTTGATTATATTGCTATTTAGCAGAATAGCTTGATACTAACAAACCCTACCTTCAGTATGTCCTGTTCCGGAGTTCCTCTAAACTTCTTTTCCAACGACCTATGTAGAACCTTTGCAGTGTATAAAATTCCATAAGGCAGGTTGTCTGGCGCTTCTGTGATTGTCTTGAGAAACCTCTTAGTTTCGTTTCGGAGCTTTGGCAGGGAAGAGCTCAGCTGCTTCTGGACTTCTCGGTGTTTCAGCGCTTGATCCTGTGTGACCTGATGGGAAAGGCCTACAGACTCGCCCGTTTCGCGCTCGGTCTGACTGACCAAGATTTTGTACAGCTTCACAGGGTTTGTGCTGATGATCGGAGTTTTGTCGTCAATAACCTACGAATAAAAAGAAATTAAAGTTTCAGCTACAACACACTGTCAGAAGTTTCATAACAGATAGCACATAACACTTTCAAGAATAACACCTTTCACTTAGAAATAAAGTGCTATGACCAATTAAGTTAACACTATTTCGTGCCTAGATCTCCAACAACACCTTCAATTGGTAAAAAATTGGCAAATTATGTGACGACGGTCCCAAATAGAAATCAAATCAAATGTATCTTCAACAGTCCACTTTGGGCATTTTTCAGCACTTCTGTCATTTTCTTAGATTTTACCACCTCAACACAATAATTTCTCAAGTCAAATGAAAACTATTTTCAAATTCCCGCTTCTTTTCACCCATAATCCGGGAATCTGATAGATTTTTCTACCAGATTCCCGGACGCGTCCGGACTCCGGGGTGCTTTCAGACCGTTTCAGACCTATCTTCATTACCCATACCGGTACCGAGGAAAACGGAACCCAGAATCCGGGCGAAAAATCTGGGTAGTGAAGCCCGACCTTTACTAACGCAGCCGACGAACTGTTGGAAACCGACATCAACGTGATGGCACTGATTCTTCTGTTTTTATCAAAAACAGATCAGGCCTGTTCGTTGCAACTATAGTGAAGAAAACTATCAAACTGTTTTGATTATATTGCTATTTAGCAGAATAGCTTGATAATAACAAACCCTACCTTCAGTATGTCCTGTTCCGGAGTTCCTTTAAACTTCTTTTCCAACGACCTATGTAGAACCTTTGCAGTGTATAAAATTCCATAAGGCAGGTTGTCTGGCGCTTCTGTGATTGTCTTGAGAAACCTCTTAGTTTCGTTTCGGAGCTTTGGCAGGGAAGAGCTCAGCTGCTTCTGGACTTCTCGGTGTTTCAGCGCTTGATCCTGTGTGACCTGATGGGAAAGGCCTACAGACTCGCCCGTTTCGCGCTCGGTCTGACTGACCAAGATTTTGTACAGCTTCACAGGGTTTGTGCTGATGATCGGAGTTTTGTCGTCAATAACCTACGAATAAAAAGAAATTAAAGTTTCAGCTACAACACACTGTCAGAAGTTTCATAACAGATAGCACATAACACTTTCACGAATAACACCTTTTCACTTAGAAATAAAGTGCTATGACCAATTAAGTTAACACTATTTCGTGCCTAGATCTCCAACAACACCTTCAATTGGTAAAAAATTGGTAAATTATGTGACGACGGTCCCAAACAGAAATCAAATCAAATGTATCTTCAACAGTCCACTTTGGGCATTTTTCAGCACTTCTGTCATTTTCTTAGATTTTACCACCTCAACACAATAATTTCTCAAGTCAAATGAAAACTACTTTCAAATTCCCGCTTCTTTTCACCCATAATCCGGGAATCTGATAGATTTTTCTACCAGATTCCCGGACGCGTCCGGACTCCGGGGTGCTTTCAGACCGTTTCAGACCTATCTTCATTACCCATACCGGTACCGAGGAAAACGGAACCCAGAATCCGGGCGAAAAATCTGGGTAGTGAAGCCCGACCTTTACTAACGCAGCCGACGAACTGTTGGAAACCGACATCAACGTGATGGCACTGATTCTTCTGTTTTTATCAAAAACAGATCAGGCCTGTTCGTTGCAACTATAGTGAAGAAAACTATCAAACTGTTTTGATTATATTGCTATTTAGCAGAATAGCTTGATACTAACAAACCCTACCTTCAGTATGTCCTGTTCCGGAGTTCCTCTAAACTTCTTTTCCAACGACCTATGTAGAACCTTTGCAGTGTATAAAATTCCATAAGGCAGGTTGTCTGGCGCTTCTGTGATTGTCTTGAGAAACCTCTTAGTTTCGTTTCGGAGCTTTGGCAGGGAAGAGCTCAGCTGCTTCTGGACTTCTCGGTGTTTCAGCGCTTGATCCTGTGTGACCTGATGGGAAAGGCCTACAGACTCGCCCGTTTCGCGCTCGGTCTGACTGACCAAGATTTTGTACAGCTTCACAGGGTTTGTGCTGATGATCGGAGTTTTGTCGTCAATAACCTACGAATAAAAAGAAATTAAAGTTTCAGCTACAACACACTGTCAGAAGTTTCATAACAGATAGCACATAACACTTTCAAGAATAACACCTTTTCACTTAGAAATAAAGTGCTATGACCAATTAAGTTAACACTATTTCGTGCCTAGATCTCCAACAACACCTTCAATTGGTAAAAAATTGGTAAATTATGTGACGACGGTCCCAAACAGAAATCAAATCAAATGTATCTTCAACAGTCCACTTTGGGCATTTTTCAGCACTTCTGTCATTTTCTTAGATTTTACCACCTCAACACAATAATTTCTCAAGTCAAATGAAAACTACTTTCAAATTCCCGCTTCTTTTCACCCATAATCCGGGAATCTGATAGATTTTTCTACCAGATTCCCGGACGCGTCCGGACTCCGGGGGTGCTTTCAGACCGTTTCAGACCTAACTTCATTACCCATACCGGTACCGAGGAAAACGGAACCCAGAATCCGGGCGAAAAATCTGGGTAGTGAAGCCCGACCTTTACTAACGCAGCCGACGAACTGTTGGAAACCGACATCAACGTGATGGCACTGATTCTTCTGTTTTTATCAAAAACAGATCAGGCCTGTTCGTTGCAACTATAGTGAAGAAAACTATCAAACTGTTTTGATTATATTGCTATTTAGCAGAATAGCTTGATAATAACAAACCCTACCTTCAGTATGTCCTGTTCCGGAGTTCCTCTAAACTTCTTTTCCAACGACCTATGTAGAACCTTTGCAGTGTATAAAATTCCATAAGGCAGGTTGTCTGGCGCTTCTGTGATTGTCTTGAGAAACCTCTTAGTTTCGTTTCGGAGCTTTGGCAGGGAAGAGCTCAGCTGCTTCTGGACTTCTCGGTGTTTCAGCGCTTGATCCTGTGTGATCTGATGGGAAAGGCCTACAGACTCGCCCGTTTCGCGCTCGGTCTGACTGACCAAGATTTTGTACAGCTTCACAGGGTTTGTGCTGATGATCGGAGTTTTGTCGTCAATAACCTATGAATAAAAAGAAATTAAAGTTTCAGCTACAACACACTGTCAGAAGTTTCATAACAGATAGCACATAACACTTTCAAGAATAACACCTTTTCACTTAGAAATAAAGTGCTATGACCAATTAAGTTAACACTATTTCGTGCCTAGATCTCCAACAACACCTTCAATTGGTAAAAAATTGGTAAATTATGTGACGACGGTCCCAAACAGAAATCAAATCAAATGTATCTTCAACAGTCCACTTTGGGCATTTTTCAGCACTTCTGTCATTTTCTTAGATTTTACCACCTCAACACAATAATTTCTCAAGTCAAATGAAAACTACTGTCAAATTCCCGCTTCTTTTCACCCATAATCCGGGAATCTGATAGATTTTTCTACCAGATTCCCGGACGCGTCCGGACTCCGGGGTGCTTTCAGACCGTTTCAGACCTATCTTCATTACCCATACCGGTACCGAGGAAAACGGAACCCAGAATCCGGGCGAAAAATCTGGGTAGTGAAGCCCGACCTTTACTAACGCAGCCGACGAACTGTTGGAAACCGACATCAACGTGATGGCACTGATTCTTCTGTTTTTATCAAAAACAGATCAGGCCTGTTCGTTGCAACTATAGTGAAGAAAACTATCAAACTGTTTTGATTATATTGCTATTTAGCAGAATAGCTTGATACTAACAAACCCTACCTTCAGTATGTCCTGGTCCGGAGTTCCTCTAAACTTCTTTTCCAACGACCTATGTAGAACCTTTGCAGTGTATAAAATTCCATAAGGCAGGTTGTCTGGCGCTTCTGTGATTGTCTTGAGAAACCTCTTAGTTTCGTTTCGGAGCTTTGGCAGGGAAGAGCTCAACTGCTTCTGGACTTCTCGGTGTTTCAGCGCTTGATCCTGTGTGACCTGATGGGAAAGGCCTACAGACTCGCCCGTTTCGCGCTCGGTCTGACTGACCAAGATTTTGTACAGCTTCACAGGGTTTGTGCTGATGATCGGAGTTTTGTCGTCAATAACCTACGAATAAAAAGAAATTAAAGTTTCAGCTACAACACACTGTCAGAAGTTTCATAACAGATAGCACATAACACTTTCAAGAATAACACCTTTTCACTTAGAAATAAAGTGCTATGACCAATTAAGTTAACACTTTTTCGTGCCTAGATCTCCAACAACACCTTCAATTGGTAGAAAATTGGTAAATTATGTGACGACGGTCCCAAACAGAAATCAAATCAAATGTATCTTCAACAGTCCACTTTGGGCATTTTTCAGCACTTCTGTCATTTTCTTAGATTTTACCACCTCAACACAATAATTTCTCAAGTCAAATGAAAACTACTTTCAAATTCCCGCTTCTTTTCACCCATAATCCGGGAATCTGATAGATTTTTCTACCAGATTCCCGGACGCGTCCGGACTCCGGGGGTGCTTTCAGACCTAACTTCATTACCCATACCGGTACCGAGGAAAACGGAACACAGAATCCGGGCGAAAAATCTGGGTAGTGAAGCCCGACCTTTACTAACGCAGCCGACGAACTGTTGGAAACCGACATCACCGTGATGGCACTGATTCTTCTGTTTTTATCAAAAACAGATCAGGCCTGTTCGTTGCAACTATAGTGAAGAAAACTATCAAACTGTTTTGATTATATTGCTATTTAGCAGAATAGCTTGATAATAACAAACCCTACCTTCAGTATGTCCTGTTCCGGAGTTCCTCTAAACTTCTTTTCCAACGACCTATGTAGAACCTTTGCAGTGTATAAAATTCCATAAGGCAGGTTGTCTGGCGCTTCTGTGATTGTCTTGAGAAACCTCTTAGTTTCGTTTCGGAGCTTTGGCAGGGAAGAGCTCAGCTGCTTCTGGACTTCTCGGTGTTTCAGCGCTTGATCCTGTGTGACCTGATGGGAAAGGCCTACAGACTCGCCCGTTTCGCGCTCGGTCTGACTGACCAAGATTTTGTACAGCTTCACAGGGTTTGTGCTGATGATCGGAGTTTTGTCGTCAATAACCTACGAATAAAAAGAAATTAAAGTTTCAGCTACAACACACTGTCAGAAGTTTCATAACAGATAGCACATAACACTTTCAAGAATAACACCTTTTCACTTAGAAATAAAGTGCTATGACCAATTAAGTTAACACTATTTCGTGCCTAGATCTCCAATAACACCTTCAATTGGTAAAAAATTGGTAAATTATGTGACGACGGTCCCAAACAGAAATCAAATCAAATGTATTTTCAACAGTCCACTTTGGGCATTTTTCAGCACTTCTGTCATTTTCTTCGATTTTACCACCTCAACACAATAATTTCTCAAGTCAAATGAAAACTACTTTCAAATTCCCGCTTCTTTTCACCCATAATCCGGGAATCTGATAGATTTTTCTACCAGATTCCCGGACGCGTCCGGACTCCGGGGGTGCTTTCAGACCGTTTCAGACCTATCTTCATTACCCATACCGGTACCGAGGAAAACGGAACCCAGAATCCGGGCGAAAAATCTGGGTAGTGAAGCCCGACCTTTACTAACGCAGCCGACGAACTGTTGGAAACCGACATCAACGTGATGGCACTGATTCTTCTGTTTTTATCAAAAACAGATCAGGCCTGTTCGTTGCAACTATAGTGAAGAAAACTATCAAACTGTTTTGATTATATTGCTATTTAGCAGAATAGCTTGATACTAACAAACCCTACCTTCAGTATGTCCTGTTCCGGAGTTCCTTTAAACTTCTTTTCCAACGACCTATGTAGAACCTTTGCAGTGTATAAAATTCCATAAGGCAGGTTGTCTGGCGCTTCTGTGATTGTCTTGAGAAACCTCTTAGTTTCGTTTCGGAGCTTTGGCAGGGAAGAGCTCAGCTGCTTCTGGACTTCTCGGTGTTTCAGCGCTTGATCCTGTGTGACCTGATGGGAAAGGCCTACAGACTCGCCCGTTTCGCGCTCGGTCTGACTGACCAAGATTTTGTACAGCTTCACAGGGTTTGTGCTGATGATCGGAGTTTTGTCGTCAATAACCTACGAATAAAAAGAAATTAAAGTTTCAGCTACAACACACTGTCAGAAGTTTCATAACAGATAGCACATAACACTTTCAAGAATAACACCTTTTCACTTAGAAATAAAGTGCTATGACCAATTAAGTTAACACTATTTCGTGCCTAGATCTCCAACAACACCTTCAATTGGTAAAAAAATTGGTAAATTATGTGACGACGGTCCCAAACAGAAATCAAATCAAATGTATCTTCAACAGTCCACTTTGGGCATTTTTCAGCACTTCTGTCATTTTCTTAGATTTTACCACCTCAACACAATAACTTCTCAAGTCAAATGACAACTACTTTCAAATTCCCGCTTCTTTTCACCCATAATCCGGGAATCTGATAGATTTTTCTACCAGATTCCCGGACGCGTCCGGACTCCGGGGTGCTTTCAGACCGTTTCAGACCTATCTTCATTACCCATACCGGTACCGAGGAAAACGGAACCCAGAATCCGGGCGAAAAATCTGGGTAGTGAAGCCCGACCTTTACTAACGCAGCCGACGAACTGTTGGAAACCGACATCAACGTGATGGCACTGATTCTTCTGTTTTTATCAAAAACAGATCAGGCCTGTTCGTTGCAACTATATAGTGAAGAAAACTATCAAACTGTTTTGATTATATTGCTATTTAGCAGAATAGCTTGATACTAACAAACCCTACCTTCAGTATGTCCTGTTCCGGAGTTCCTTTAAACTTCTTTTCCAACGACCTATGTAGTACCTTTGCAGTGTATAAAATTCCATAAGGCAGGTTGTCTGGCGCTTCTGTGATTGTCTTGAGAAACCTCTTAGTTTCGTTTCGGAGCTTTGGCAGGGAAGAGCTCAGCTGCTTCTGGACTTCTCGGTGTTTCAGCGCTTGATCCTGTGTGACCTGATGGGAAAGGCCTACAGACTCGCCCGTTTCGCGCTCGGTCTGACTGACCAAGATTTTGTACAGCTTCACAGGGTTTGTGCTGATGATCGGAGTTTTGTCGTCAATAACCTACGAATAAAAAGAAATTAAAGTTTCAGCTACAACACACTGTCAGAAGTTTCATAACAGATAGCACATAACACTTTCAAGAATAACACCTTTTCACTTAGAAATAAAGTGCTATGACCAATTAAGTTAACACTATTTCGTGCCTAGATCTCCAACAACACCTTCAATTGGTAAAAAATTGGTAAATTATGTGACGACGGTCCCAAACAGAAATCAAATCAAATGTATCTTCAACAGTCCACTTTGGGCATTTTTCAGCACTTCTGTCATTTTCTTAGATTTTACCACCTCAACACAATAATTTCTCAAGTCAAATGAAAACTACTTTCAAATTCCCGCTTCTTTTCACCCATAATCCGGGAATCTGCTACAGAGCCCATCTACAAACTCAACCTTATTCTTGACCCAATCAATCCTCCCACCAAGTTTCATCAAAATATCTCAATCCCTTCGAGAGTTATCGTGCTTTCAGACAGACGGACAGACGGACAACTTTTGCGATGTCATAGGTATCCGTCACTAACGTTTTGGGATCCCAAAAATGCGTTACTTCGCTGTTTCCGAATAGTTGATTCTATCGAATGAACTTATTCTTTCGTTTTGTTGTACCTCTGCATTCTTGTGCTTGTACCTCTATGCTCAAAATATTTGTTTAACTACAACGATAAACAGTTGCCGAAAAATGAACTAAAAATGGTCTCGGAACGCGCAGTTGGGAATCAAAAGTTTCATAAGTTTCGTGTTGTTAGCCAGTGAATCCGCGCTTTTGCTAACATTTAATTCGCCATAGCTGGGTGAATTTCGACTAGAGACCAAGATGAAAAAGAATAAACATAACTTTAAAAAATAAATTTCTAACTAGTTGACTGTAAGCTGCTCTAGCCTTCGCATCGAAGTGCCCAGGTAATCCTGCACGTGTACTTTTGAAGTCGGTACCAAGTGGTAAACTGGCGTAAGTTAGCCACCCAAATTTTTTGTAGTGCTATCGGAATCTTGTCAATTACAATTAAACTTAATACACTTACTCTTACTCTTACTGAATTTAAACCAATAACCTTACACTCCCCACCTAAACTAGAGGCGTTTTTCCGTGACACAATTGTGGGCCACACACTTCTGAGTGTTTTTCGCGGAAACACGCTTGTGTGCCACACAGTCGAGCCACAAGTTGAAACTTGCGGAAACGCCGTTTTGTCTATTTTTTCGGCGGTAAATTCAAATGTCTGAATATATAAATAAAAATCATTCAAAATCTGAATAAATAGAACTCCAGGCTTTCGTCCTCATTCCGTGCAAAAAGATCTTCTGTTTTACCTCCACATACTTGAGAAAGTTTTTAATTTTACTGTTTTGACGTTGTTTTGCTGCTAAGTTTAAATTTCCCGCCAAAATCGAGCCACAAAATCGACAATCACCTCGGCAGTTGTTTGTCGAATTTGAGCCACAAAGCGAGCCACGAAAATCTTGTTGGTCGCGGAAACACACTTGTGGGCCGCACAAAAGGCCGCGGAAACACTCTTTTCGAGCCACAATCGACCCACAAACTGTTTGTGGGAGCACGGAAAAACGCCTTAGAAACTTTCTTCTCTGTCGAAGCCAGGGCTCTGCACAAATAAGAATGATCATCAGCATAATTCAATAGCGACAGGTCCAGACACCAAAAAATAAAACTTGTTTCAACTTTCTTATGGGCATTGATCTCACTATTGTTGAATAGCGGGTGTGACGTTGTAACACCTTGCCGAATATCTTCATGTGCACGAACGGATCTATCGACTAAATAAGGGCGGTTATCGTAAAATGACTCAACCTTTACATTTAATCCCGGGTAAATATCACGAAGGGTAGCTACAACTTTACCAAAATATGCCCTTCGTATGTCGCACCTGTAAACAATCTGCCCTTTGGCTAATTATTAATTGGATTTGGTCTAAACGCCCCCTCACCCCCGTGTCTCCATTGACGGCGGCACAAAACCTCATGAAATCCAAGGCAGCCATTCTACACTGTATATACTTCTAGGTTGTTGGCAACCTCATCTACAACCAGTATATCAAACCAGTGATAGTCTCCACTGACGTACGGCAGCTCTTACCCGATCAATGCCGAACTTTGGAAAGGATCGCGCGAATGTTAGAATTCGCAGTGAGCGAGATGGGGTTTGCAGAGGAACCACATTTAATATGCCTCAATCCCTTCATCAAGAAGTGTTTTGAAGTCTTCAAGATGTTCTTCAAGCGCTGTTGCCAGGTTGAGGAGACGCTTGAAGAGCATTTCCGCTTTGATCGATACGCGGAGGCAACACTGTTGTCAGCTCCGCACATCATGCTGGATTTGCAGGTAGTTTTTTTGTTTAGTTGATTTGGGGGAACTGGGGTTTCTTTCTTGGAACTAGAATCCTCCAGGATCGCCCTCTGTGCATTCACGTAGTAACAAGACCGATAGCGCTAATGTCTGCATTAAGCAAGGTGTTCGAAAAGTAATTGAAAAAATGCTACAGGGAGACGGCTAGAGTTTTTAAGGTAATAAATGAAGAACAAGGAGGTGACGTAAACCGATTTCAGCGCACTTAATGGAAGAAGGAGCTTTAGATGATGCAAAATCCCAACATTTCTCTACAGCTGAAGTCTCAGTGTATTGGTGTGAATGTTTCACGGCAAGTTATAATAAGTGACCATCCCCAGGTAACAGATCCTATCCACACGTGCTATAACTCCTTCAGAACCAGGGATAGCTAGAGCTAGAAGGTTCGAGCGTGCCTGAGATACACGCGGGTATACCACAGATTTGTCTTTTCTAAGTTAGTGCTTAGCCTATTTACACTAAACCAATTTACTAGGTTCTTCACAGAGTTTGAAAAGTTTTTCCTTAGTATTTGCTCGTCGGATCCGGATACATTGCAACTGCAACCCGTATTGTCGGCGAAGAGGACGCTTAGACCTAACACTCTTACGCGCTTGTTGATATCGTTCACGTATTTCAAGAATAGTAACGGTCCCAGTATAGATGCATGCGGCACACCAACTTTTTCAGACTCTTCAACTGATGTTGATCCCCCGTCTCTGCCACCTACGTACTGCCCTAGTACTGCCTTCGCACGCACAGATACGACAATTACCTCGTTGGCTGGTCCTCTTACCCCACAGTTGTTAAGTTTCGAATAAAAGATTCTGTGACAAATCGTGTCAAATGCCTTTTTTATATTAATGAATATGGTAGCAATGACGTCACCACATACGTCGAGGGCCTGAACTGTGTAGCCGCGAATTAAAAGTATGTATGCTCCGTTAAGTAGCCCTTAAGGAATCCAAATTACGTATCGCAAAAGATACCAATTATTAAAAATGTACCATCCTAGTTAATAGCAGGGGCGTCACTAGCCTTTTACCTGGGGGGGGGGTAGGGGACGTCCAAACTGTGCCAACAGACCAAAAAATTCGTCGGCAGTAAACGCTGTTGCCGCTTCGCGGTAACGGCGTATATTTCCCGCCAGCACAGAATATAACCGGTGTAAAACTAACTGTAATGCACCAGTTGACATTACTCCTTTAGGCTAATGCAAATTCTAAAAATTAAATTCATATATTCGGTTTTTCGTATCAGTTTTCTTTAAAAGCTAAACTTCCAACGACTGTACCCAGAACAAGTTAAACTAAGCGGCGCAGGCGAAGTTTTTAAATCAGTGTTTCGACCCCCAAGAATTCCAATCCTTAACCGTCAAGTAAAGGAAACACTGTTCTTCCAAATACCAAATTATTCTATCATATTGTGTGATTTGAAGGATTCATACAATGCTCATCAACCTGACATGGGTTGCTGAATTCTACCAGCACCAAGACTATGCTTCAGCCCAAGTAGAAGGGTCTTGGATAACCTCAGCTCTGATCTAGAACGACACACGTAAGTTTAAAGCTTACACGCCCCTGACCATCCTCGTCTTTCCAGGAGCTCTTGGAAGTTCATCAACTTCTCCACGATCACGCCGAATCCATCGCTCCACAACCCACTGATCCGCTCCGCAAACTACTCCGTGAACTTGGGCCTCGACCTGAGATCGTCCATTTCCTAACAGATTCCGCCAGCCATGACGAAGCTAGCTACTTCAAGACGGAAATACCGCTATCGCTGAAACCGACCTTCAGCCGTGAAGATGGAGACCTGTCATCTCTGGAGATCGAAGCGTTATTCCTTCGGACCAAGCAGTTGTTGGTCAACGTGTTGCCCTGCACCTCAGGTAAGCTTATTTTGGTTTTGAAGGTACAGAAGTTTGATAACAGATAATACATATTTGCTCTTGTATAGCAAATGATGTAAAATATTATATATTATCGCCCTTGCTGAGGGTGATAGTGGAAAAATTTGGCCAGCGGGTAGCATGATTGGCTGATATCGCCCGAGAGCCAACGAGGGTGATATCTGCCTATCATGCTGCCCAAGGGCCAAATTTTCCGCTATCGCCCGAAGAAAAGCAAGTGCGATAATGATTATAACACCAGTGGCCCTTCTATCACATGGCGATAACAGTTGTCGCAGGGCGATAACAGTTGTCAGCAGGAGATAACAGTTTTTAGCGGGCGGTAATTATTGTTGTTACCGCCCGCTGGAACTTTTTTCTTTTAACATCAGGGCAATACCAGGAAATTTTGGTACTGGGTAGGATAGGACTGATATCATGGGACTGCACGGTGTACTGGTGTTATATTCACATAACTTTTCTCGAACAGGTATGCAATGCATATCTTCTTATGTCCCACAGGAAGTTATAATATGACAATTATCTTTGCATCCTCCAGAGAGGATGATACGATGCTCGTATCAGCCTCCAGAGAGGATGATACAATGCTCGTATCAGCCTCCGCAGAAGTTCATCGAGCATTTTCTTCCAACTACTGAAAAATAGAGCCTGATCTTCAAAAAATAAATAAAAGAAATCACTTTCAGAAAGAAAAACAAAAAATGCTAAAAAACACTAAAGTAAAAAAATGTTGGAAAACATTGTAGAAATTTTTTTTCAGAAACTGAAAGAAAATGTTGCTTTCACAACCAACCAACCTGGGTCATAACTTGTTACAGTCACATTCCCGCTGGAAATGCAACTTGTCAACTGAAACCACATTACTTCCAACTTCATCCAACTTGTTTTCCTCTACTCTCCAAAGGCAGCTATTCAGCAATTACAGCAGTCTTATTTCTTGATTTTATGAAACAGTTCATAAATAAAATCTCCAGTGTTGCCACTTTTTCTGATGGAACCTGTGACTTTTGGCCGGAGAAAAACAATGACGTTTTGGCACCTACGAAACTAGGTCCTTTTCGCCAACTATTAACAAGAAATCTCGCTTTATCATCTTCATAATTATAAGCCTCAAGTTTTATGCTTTATTTTTGTATTTACTGGCAAGTAACCGGTCGAAGAGTTCTTGCTCGCTTTTCGAAAAAACGAAAATGTATGACAAATCGCAGAATTCTGCAACCAGTGGCAACACCGATTTAAGCTTGATTAATTCTATCTACGTAAAGAGTCCGCCGCTAGATGGCATCTGCTTCGCCACAAATGAATAGATGGTGTTGGATAAGGTTTGCATTGTTATAAATAGAAATGCCCGGGTAACAACAGTAGTCATTTTCACATTTCTACAGTAAGCTAGGGTTGTCATTTCACTAAACAAAAATTCCCTACAAAAGTAGTAAATTTAGTTTATTTGTGCAGACACTTTTTGCTTGGGTAAGGCAAATAGTACTGATCCGAAACGCCCTAGGTTGAAAAACTTTTTTATTACGGGACCCATCTACGAAATTGACCTGTACTTTTGACACATTGAATGTTCACACCAAGTTTGTACGAAGTATTTCAACCCCTTTTACGATGACTCTATCGTTCTAACAGACGGGAAAGGTCATAGCTGTCTCGTCACTAACGTTTTCGTTCCCAGTTACTGCTTCAAGTCAATGGGCCAGAGAACGGCTTAAAACAGCAAAAGCCGTGGATAATATTAGTACAAGGGCTGGTTTAAGCCTTTATAGTTGTTTATATTTTCAACAAGACCAAAGTTTTCGATGGGATCCCAAAAATTTAATATTATCTACGTCTTGTCTTCGCCAAATCCAGTCTTCGCCAGGCTAATCATCTGAGAAAACCAAGTTCAGATATACCTGTATAAGCCATATCTATTTTGACGATACTGATTGAAACTTCCTGGTGTACTTCTGCCAAATTTCCGGTTTCGGCCGAATTCCGAGCAAACTAGTTGCCGAGCAAAAACAAAAGATAGTTCAGAAACGAGTTCAGCGTATCTCCTTATCCCTATAAAGAACATCTAATCAACTTCAAATAAAACTTTAACGCAAAAACAAAAGATAGTTCAGAAACGAGTTCAGTGTATCTCCTTATCCCTATAAAGAACATCTAATCAACTTCAAATAAAACTTTAACTTCTAAAAAAAAATCCGGTTTCAACCGGATTCCGGACGAACTATATGTCCGGTTAAAAAATGATTGTCATATATAGATTCAACGTTTTTTCTTACCCTTAAATCTATCATCTAATCAACTTCAAATACAAATTTTGCTTTTAACAAATTTTCCGGTTCTGGCCGGATTCCGGACGAACTACTTGTCCGGCAAGAAAATAGTTTTCACCATCGTGTTCAGCACGTTTTCTTACCCCTAAATCGAATATCTAATCAACTTCAAAGACAAATTTTGCTCTTATCAAATTTTCCGGTTTGCGCCGGATTCCGGGCGAACTACTTGTCAGGCAAGAAAATGGTTTTCACCATCGTATTCAGCATGTCTTCTTTCCCCTAAATCAAACATCTAATCAACTTCAAATAAAACTTTTACTTTTAACAAATTTTCCGGTTTTGGCCGGATTCCGGGCGAACTACTTGTCCGGCGAGAAAATAACTTTCATATTCGGATTCAGCGTGTCTCCTTACCCCTAAATCCACTATCTAAACAGCTTTCAAAAAATATTTTTTTGCCCCTTAATTTGAAACCCCTCCCCCACCCTCAAATATGAGCTACAGAGCCCATCTTCGAACTTGACTTGTACTTTGACCCAAAGGATACTCCCACCAAGTTTCATCAAAATATGTCAATCCCTTCGAGAGTTATCGTGCTTACAGACGGACAGACGGACAACTTTTGCGATGTCATAGGTATCCGTCACTAACGTTTTGGGATCCCAAAAAGCCTATGCTGTGATATTCTAAGTTATTTTGTTACAGGTCACTCGAGAGAAGTTGCGCCATCATTGGATTTCGAATGCACCACATAATTGCTAATGTGTTTTGTTTATTCAGATAAATAAACCTCATATACAGAACTGGATGGCGTTTTGACTACAGCTTATTCCGTAGAAGTTTGGGCGTGTGGCCTAGTTTGTAGTACGAGAGCGGCACAGATAAGTTAATTTATTACGTACCAAACAAGATAAATTACTTACCAGTCTGCGACAGGATACGTCTTCCGTGTCCTTAAAACACGCGGCTGGTGAGGACGCGCTTCCTCAGTAGCGTCCGTTTGCTTCCGGACTGGCTGACGAGCGTAAGGCTCGACAGTGCCGATTATTGGCAGAGCTACCCACAAGGAATTGGAGACTCTATCTCTCCACTGTTGAAAGTACGACGGCCCTCGATCACTTTCATCACTTCCACTCGTCTCGTCGTCTCCCCCTTCGTCCCAAGTTTTCGGCTGCCCTAAAAACTCGTCGATGTCTGACTGGTCAAAACAGTCATCAGTTTGGTCTTCCATTCTTATAGCTACAATCTATACTCAGGGGCGGTTCGAAGTGCTTGGGCATGGGGGGTGACGACCTCAAAACATACGACTAGGTAATCGGCAATTATGTCGATTAAAAAAAACTGAAATAGAAAAGCACAGTACCACAGGCTCAAGAAATATAAACTTAGATTTTTAAAAGGTTATGAGTTTCAGCATGACGTTTATTTGAACTTTCGCAGGAAACAGCCAGTCTTCGGTACCAGCTTCTGATGGATGTGCTCAAGACAACTTAAACTGAGCGCCGTAGGCGAAATTTTTTTTATTCCGAGCAAAATTCAACTGCTTCCCCTACAAATCCTAGCTTTTCATGTATCTCAGATCCCAAAATCTTAAAGCATAACTCTTACTAGAAATGATCTTTTCCCTATGGAACGGACCAGATAAAACTATTTTCGAAAACACCATTACTTTCCACCTGAAATTAGTGATTTTCTTGTTAGAGCTTGTCGACTATATCCAGCCTTCTTGCTCTCCGACACGGCGGCTGGGCGCAAAACGTTTGAAAACTGAACGCGCCGTGGTTAAAAAGTTGGAAAACTAACCAAATAAAAGAAGTAAAAAACAGAAGATTCTCGTATCCTTATATGTGAAGGAGTTGTCAGAGGACATTGAAGATTGCGGCAAACTTTGCGTTCTGTGACGAGCAAAACTCGGCACGGCCGAAAAAGCGCTAAAAATTCGTAGGCACAAAACGAAACAATGGAGAAAGGTGAGGATTTTAGAAGCTTATAATTCCACAAGGGAGCTAGGTAAATTATTAAAGGCAGAATAAGCAAGAGGGGTCCTTTAAGCTTAAAACTCCACCTAATTGACGCACCCTTAAAAAAAACCTAATAGGATATGCCTACTACGAAAGGCGCCGCAGGCGAAATTTTTTGAAATCAGCCTTTTTTCTGGCACAATTCAACTACTTCCCATTTAAATTCTGCTTGTAACTTGGCTACGATCCCAAGCAGTAGCCTCTAACGTATTTACTAAAGAAAAACTGAGCGCCGCAGGCGAAATTTTTTGAATCTTACTTTTTACTGACAAAATTCAACTACTTCCCATCCAATTTGTAGTTTTTAATGTTGCTCAAACCCCAAAATCTCAAGCTTAAAACCCACCTGAATGACGCACGCTTCAAGTAAATAGTGAAAGGGTTGCTACGAAAGGCACCGCAGGCGGAACTTTTAAAATCTGCCTTTTTTCTAACCATACGACCAGAACCAGGTCATCTGCGACTAAAATTCAGGTTTAGGGGCCTTATCTGGCAAGTTCAAAAATTACGACTGTCTCTAATATACGACTAGAAAATCTGTTCGTAAATGCGACAAGGAACAGGTGATCTGCGTCTGGTGAAATTCACGATCTGGTGTTATTCTGGCACGCTAGAATATACGACTATCATTCTGACAAACTCAGAATATACAACTACTGTGAATCTGACAGACCTAAACATACGACTAGGAAAGAACTTCGTAGCCATCCGACTAGAAATGTCATCTGCGGACAAAATTCACGTTTTGTAACTGCCTTTATGTGATTCTGGCAAGCTCAAAACATACGACTGTCATTCAGACACGCTCAAAACATACGACTGAGAGTACGATTCTCTGATTCTTGGGGGGTGAGTCACCCCCCCCCCCCCACGCCCCCCCCTCGAACCGCCCCTGTCTATACTGACTGACATTCAGAGCACAACTAGAATTGGTTCTTACCGAAATGGAGATCCATTCAGTCGGTGTCATACATTCAATCGGTGAGCGTACCGATTCCAGAGAGGTGGGACTTCCGGCAAATCACGTTTAAGACAATTTCGGATCAGAATTAACAGGATCGTTGGAGTTGTCGAAATTGGAAGACGCGTCAATGGATCAGGTCCATGATTTATTTAGTAAAATGTAAACATAGAAAAACAAATAAATCGAAACTACTAAAAATAAAATCGGTATTCGGGAAAAAGAAATGGGGAAATTTTTTCCTCTGGATTTTTTTTCACAAACTTGCAAGGTTCTGTTCTATAAACTTTGCTGTTATGCGTGACACCTTCAAATTTTTACCAGTCCTGAACAAATAAGCGATAAAACTAAGCAAAACTAAATACCAAAGCAAACGGTAGGGGAGGGTGCAAGGTATTTAGCGACTGGCCTATCATGTTTTGACGAGAAGTAGGCTGTAGGGGGGGGGGTCGACCTAATACGTGACGGCGATGAAAACCACTACGAAATATTCCTTCAGCCCAAGCTGACTGCCAATCAAATTTGACAGTGCACAACGGATACGTCAGCTAAATTTTATTAGAGCTATATTTCGGTCCTTTTTCGCAAGGGTCCTCTTCAGGCTCAAAGCCACTGAAGTTAAAAAAAAGAAAAACACAAGGTTTCCACAAGTTTCTTTTGCCAACTTGAGCGGCGTTGAGCCTGAAGAGGAACCTTGCCAAGAAAGATTTGGCTGACGTTCCGTTTTGCACTGTCAAATATAACCACTGCGTTTTTTGCGACTTTTCTTTGAATATTTGTGTCGACTTTTCTTTGAACATTTCTATTCTATGAACTCTGCCTTTATGCGGTCGCCTGCAAATATATACCAGCCGTGACAAAATTAAGTGATAAACAAATGACTTATAACCACTGCATTTACTATACGACATTTCTTTTCCGTGTCTGCTGCATGTCTTTACTCACTGTGCTACTGTCAACAAGAGCTTTTACACTGCCTGATTTCACTACGTAGAGTTGACGACTGATTTTTGGTTTGTTGAGGGTTGATTAGTTCTTGAATTCGACGGCATGTTGTTGTTGTTGTTATTACTTGGATAAACTGAAAAGGTATCTTCAAAAGTTCTCATTGTTCTGTGGTCTTTCCTTTGACTTTGAGCTGTGATTTAGGCTCTGGGGATGATTTCCAGTCTGTTTTAGCCAAAGATAGCATTTTTATATGGCATCTTTAAAGGTTAGGAAGGTGGAACCAGTGGTAGGGTAGCCACTAAAAAAAAAAATAATCAAACCTGAGCTTTTGAAGATCAGAATGTGATTCTCCTATCTTTTAGCTTTGATTTGAGGCCAAAATCACCTCTCTATCTTGCCTCTAAGCATCTTAAATCTTCTTTTAGAAAACAGTATTTTACATAAATAAGGAAATGCCTCTGTTCATCCATTGACTTTAGGGTTTTGTCCATAATTGTCCATCTAGTGACCAGCTTGGAACTATGTGCTTCAATGAAATTCTATGAAACTGGGTGATTTTGAGCTGGTTTTGAGTGCATGGGGAGCCCCAGCAAGTGAGTTAGATGAGAAAATATGAATATGATCATCAAGGTTATAGTCCAATAGACCTATTGCTGCTATAGGCTGCTGACTTTTCCTCCTTAGTATCAACAAATTTTTGTAGGCAAGTTCTGCTACATACAGTCGTATGTTTTGAGCTTGCCAGAGAAGTTACAAAACGTGAATTTGCCCGCAGATGACATTCCTAGTCGGATGGCTACGAAGATCTTTCCTAGTCGTATGTTTTAGGTCTGTCAGATTCACAGTAGTTGTATATTCTGAGTTTGTTAGAGTGATAGTCGTATATTCTAGCGTGCCAGAATACCACCAGATCGTGAATTTCGCCAGACGCAAATCACCTGTTCCTTGTCGCATTTACGAACAGATTTTCTAGTCGTATATTAGAGACAGTCCTAAGTTTTGAGCTTGCCAGATAAGGCACCTAATCCTGAATTTTAGTCGCAGATGACCTGGTTCTGGTCGTATGGTTACGTATAGATTTTCTGTAACTCATATGTCACGAGTCAATCGTATGTTTTGACTGAGCTTGTTAGAATGCCAGTCGTATGTTTCGAGCCTGTCAGAATGACATAAATACAGTTACCGAATCTGATTTCACCCGGTGGTGCACAGTGTGAACACAACTGGTTTTGTACCAAAACCTTTGTATTTTAGCAGAAAACACGTAGCTGATTTTTGAAATTTCAACAGTAGCCTATCTGGTTTTGTGCAACGGATCCTTATTCTAGAATAAAACAGGTTGATTTTTTGCTTGCGGAGTAAGGTTTGACCATAAACCGGAGATGTACGCATTGCAAGGACGGGCCTGATGATCGCACCGTACTGTTAATTCAAACCAAATCGCGTTTATTCAATACCATGTGATTGCGGAAAGCGTTACGTTGGAAGGACAGAGAGAACTTTCGGAGAACGATTTGCAGAACATGAACAAGAAATTGATCACGCCCTCCCCAACGGACACCGTCAAAACTATACTTTCAAATCTGCGCTCGCTGAACACATTTTTGAAAACCCATCCCATTCAGTTTATTTTGATAAAGGCCAAATTCTCGCCGCTTGCTCCGGACTCCATCAAATTATCCGAGAAGCCGTTGAGATAAAGAAAAACCGAGCAGGTATCAACCGAGATACAGGCGAGTACTCCCTACCGGAAACGTGGAACAGGGTTATTAAAGGAAGAAAATTTAAACCTCAGTCCCTTATTAGCAACAAAACCGAAGTTGATGAAAATGCAAAAAAATCCCTTTCCTACCATCGTCCTAATCGAGCAGCAAAAATAGCAGCCGTGTCAAAAATTAAATCTCAGCGCTAGTTTTCCCGTACCGTAAAATCTGAAAATAATGGATAAAGGTGAGAATTCTTTATAAGAAAAGTGGAACAGCGCCGGTAATATAATTAAAATTTAGTTTCATTCTTTTATTATTAATAAAAATGAAGTTGACCAAAATGCAAAAGAAAACTTTTTCAGATATCGACCCTACCGTGCAGTAAAAACAATACCCGTGTTAAAAATTAAATCTAACAATTATATTTTTCCATAGAGTGGTCTTTGAAAATAATTTCCCCGAATAAGATATTTATAGTTGGTAGAATTTTCAGTTGTTTATTGCAGGTTTGTTCCTTCCCAGCGTTGGCACAGAGACAACCAAGAAGACCGACAGCCTGAAGAGGACCCTTGCCAAGAAGGGCCGAAATATCGCTACCACAGCCTATATACTCACCAGTTGCGCAAACATTTTTCAAAAGCAACACATAGCTATCGTCGCGACACTAATTGGCGCTGTGTCAAAGCCAGACACTCTCGCAGTTGGAAACTGGATTCCGAAGAGGCAACATGTGTGACGTGAAAATGCACCGTGACAATTAAAAGGTATTTGAGTCGATTACCATAAAATGGCTGGACAGTTCGGATGACAGTCGCACAATATACAACAAAACCATGCTTTATAATACATTTTTTCGCATTTATTCCTTTCGCATTCCTTCGCAATAAATGTGAGACCTCCACTGCTTTCTTCTGATAACATTACGCACCCACTCACAACAGAAATTTCTGTTTTCACTCCCGGAATACAGCCAAAATCTTTCCGCGCTGATTGGCTATGGGAGCGCCGGAGGTTAACGCCTAGTCTAAAGATGTGTGTTGAAATACTGCTATGGGCAAGATACGACTCCGCGCAACTGGTGAGTATATAGGCTGTGATCGCTACATAAGCACTACAGCTGACGAGTCCGTTTTTATATATTATATGAATATATGACTTTAAGTCAGCTTGGGCTCAAGTAGTTGAATTTTGCCAGAAAAAAGGTGATGTTAAAAAATTTTCGCCTGCGGCGCCCTTGTAGTAGGCCTATCCTATTAGATTTTTTTTTTCCAAGGGTGCGTCAATTAGGTGGAATTTTAAGCTTGAGATTTTGGGATCTTAGATACATGAAAAGCTAGGATTTGTAGGGGAAGCAGTTGAATTGTGCTCGGATTAAAAAAAAATTCGCCTGCGGCGCTCAGTTTTAGTTGTCTTGAGCACATCCGTCAGAAGCTGGTACCGAAAGATTGGCTGTTTCCTGCGAAAGTTCAACTGAACATCATGCTGAAACTCATAACCTTTTAAAAATCTATGTTTATATTTCTTGAGCCTGTGGTACTGTGCTTTTCTATTTCAAATTTTTTTTAATCGGCATAATTGCCGACGGCATAATTGCCGATTACCTAGTCGTATGTTTTGAGGTCGTCACCCCCCCATGCCCAAGCACTTCGAACCACCCCTGACAGCACGGTTCAGTAATAGATCTCAGAAACAGTTTTTGAGTCGTAATGTAAATGATTACAAGATTAAAAGGCGTTGTTTGCACCTCGTTTTTAACAAAATCGTCATTTGGAGTCGAATTTTAGTCTGGCTAGAGGTGTTTTTAGTGTTAAAAACTGTCAAAAAATGAAAAAATCGCCGAAAATTCGGCCGCATATTTTCACTGAGCTGTCGCCCCTCCCGAAACAAATCGGAATATACGCTACTGGGGAGGGGGTTTAGGTTAAGGGTCAAACAAAGTATTTTTAAGTCCAGTATGGGGTAAGAAGACATGCTGAGTACGATGGTGAAAACCATTTTCTCGCCGGATAAGTAGTTCGCCCGCAATCCGGCCGAAACCGGAAAATTTGTTAAAAGCATAGTTTGTATTTGAAGTTGATTAGATGGCAGATTTAAGGGTAAAAAGAGACGCCGAATCTATATATGACATTCAATTTTTACCCGGACATATAGTTTGTCCGGAATCCGGTTGAAACCGTTTTTTATGGCACTTGCCCTTCGGCCAAGTGCCATATAGCGATCGCAATTTCTGTCCGTCCGTCGCTCTGTCGGTCGGTCGGTCTATATATATATATAGCCTTTATTACCCATCAAAAACAGGACAGATGGATTAAAGCAAAAACAACAAAAAAGAAAAAAAGAGAAGGGCAAGACGACAACACAATATTCCAAATATAAGGAAACAACGAAAAGCAACACGCTTGAACTACTGTTTCAGGACACTTGCCCAAGGATGGGCCTTTATTGAAGAGTTGTAACGACTAATTTCTGTCCAGGTCTGTCCAGGTTTTGCTAGTTCGGGCACTTCCACATAAGCTAGGACGATGAAACATCAGCATATCAGGGACCCCAAATGATTAAGTTGGAAATAGTCACTTCCCCGATCCGAGCATCGTGGGGGGAGTGGAGGGAGGGGGAATCCGGAATCTTTAGGTATTTTTAACTTTTGAACGGGTAATCTGATCTTAATGAAACTTGATATTTGGAAAGACCTTGTGCCTCAGACGACCCATCTAAAATCCGGACCGGATCCGGTGACTTTTGGGGGAGCTGGAGGGGGGAACCGGAAATCTTGGGAAACGCTATGGGTGGAGGGATCGGGATGAAACTTGGTGGGGAGAACAAGCACAAGTCCTAGATTCATCATTGACATAACCGAACCGGATTGGGCTCTGTGGGGGGAGTTTGAGGGGGGGGTCCGAAATTCTGGTGATCTCGCGAGTGCGGTAGGATAGGATGATGAAATTGGGCTGGCATATCAAGGACTCGTAGAAACTGACTTGAGAATAATCGTTTACGTAATTTGACCACCGTAGGGGGAGTGGAGGGAGGGGGAATCCGGAATCTTGAGGTATTTGTAACTTTTGAACGGGTTATCGGATCTTCATGAAACTTGATTTGTGGAAAGACCTTGTGTCACACAGATGACCCAGTTAAAATCCGGACCGGATCCTGTGACTTTGGGGGAGTTGGAGGGAGGAACCGGAAATCTTGGGAAACGCTTAGAGTCGAGCGATCGGGATGAAACTTGGTGGGAAGAGCAAGCACATGTCCTAGAAACATCATTGATATACCGGACCGGATTCGGGCACTTTGGAGGAAGTGGGGGGGGGGGGTCCAGAATTCCGGTGGTCCCGCGAGTTCGGTACTTCCTGATGTATTGGGACGACGCAATTTGGCTGGCGTATCAGGGACTCGAACAAACCGACTTGAGAATAGTCGTTTGTATGATCCAACCATCGTGGGGGAGTGTAGGGATGGGGTATCCGGAATCTAGTGGCATTATTAAAGGAACAGTAAACTTGACTCAAACTTGGCTCAGGGAGCTAGCTGACATATCAAGAATGTACCCTGAGTCGATATTGAGAGTTAGAAAAATTCTCGTTACGACCATTGCCGTTTCCAGGCAGTTTCCGATAATTGGACTTTTGAGTTAGTAGACAAAAAAAGCAAAAGGTTTGTGTGCCGGGAGTAGGACTCGAACCCACGACCTTTGGGACCCACGAGCATTTTGATACCAGTATGTTCGCAGGGTTGCCGCCAGTAGTACAATTGTGCTCATTATAGGACTTTCTTTTTACTTTTGCAGCAGATTTTAAGAAAAAAAAGTAGTTGTCAGGTAGTTGTACCCTTTATTTCCAAGCTGACTATGGCCCAGCATCACGATTAAGTACTTTTCTTCTTTGGTAGTACATTTTTCTTTTTGGTCAGTGCATTTATTTTAGTAAAGTGGCAACCCTGTATGTTGTCAACACAGAAAAAGCCGAACTTTTACAGTGTATGAGTGCATAATTACAGTGCTTAAGGGGCAAGGCCCTGCCAGCTAGCTCTGGGAACAATAAGGAGGGGTTTCGAGATAACAAAGAAGGGGGGGCCTGTCGACAATAAGTCCCTGTAAATTTATCCAAGCCCCCCAGGCCGGTTTAATGGCCGAAAGTTCCATAGTCAAGTTTACTGTTCCTTTAACTTTTGAACCGGCGATCGGATTTGAACGAAACTTGGCAGTTGGAAAGAGGTGTCGTCTCAGATGTTCCGTGTCAATTCCGAACCGGATCCGATTCTTGGGCGGGGGTGAAGGGGTTCACCGGAATTTTCGTGAATCGCTTAGCGTTGAGGGATGGGGGAATTAGATCGAGATGAGATTTGGTGGGAAAAACAAGCGTAAGCCCTAGATACGTTCAGACAGAACCAGTATGGATCGGGGCTCTTTTAGGGGAGTTGAAGTGGGTTTCCCGGAATTCCGGTGATGACGTGTTACGGGGGGGGGGGTTGCCCTACGGGGGGGGGGGTTGCCCGCGGGTCGGACCAAAAAGTACAAAAAAGACATAGATCACATGTTAAAGCCTACAAAAAACCATTAAATTTGTGGGTTTCGGGGGGGGGGGGTCGACGACCCCCTCTGGATACGGCCTTGGGTGTTAGGATACTTCCAGATGTGCTAAGGACGATGAAACTTGGCAGGCGTATTAGTGACCGACCTAGGAAAACTTCCGTTCCTGGATTCGATCATCGTTGGGGGAGTTAAGGGAAGGGGAATCTGGGAATTACTGACTTCCTGAGATTGCGAACGAGTGGTCCGATTCAAGGTAAACTGTATGGATGTTGAGAATTAATGACCTTGATATCCAAAACATGTCTCCGAAGCACAGGCGGCAATCATGGTAGGGGGAATTTGGGGGGTGGGGTCTGGAAACTTTGTGACATGCATAAAAACCAAAGGGGTAGGCCGAATGGGATGCGAGTTGGACAGTGCCGAGGTTATGCGGCCTAATTTGTTATTTGGCGCCCGGACCGGATTCGGTCACGGATGAAGGAACCGGAAATTTGCGGATATGGTCCGATTCGACTTAAACTTAAAGGACGAAAAGAGGAGATGTCAGAGATGTGAAGTAAATGTGTCCTAGTTAATTTAAGCCGCAGTTGGGGGTAGTTGGAGGGGTCCCGGAAATTTTGTGGCTCGCATAGGGGCCAAACGAGTGGATTGATTTGAACGAAACTCGGAAAGTAGAGAGACCATATGCCCTATATAGACGACAAATTTTAGGTTGCGGACTCGACCTGAACGCGGTGGGGGGGGGGGGGGGGCAGGAGTCTCCGGAAAAACCCTCAGACTCGATTGAAACTTGATGTCCTATTTCTATGTCCGATCCTAGGGGGTTTGATGGGGTATTATCATCTACTTTCTTACACCACCTACTCGTACAAGTGCCATATGAGCTCGTAGCTCTTGTTTTATCAGTTGAAGTTTTATTTGAAGTTGAATAGATGTTCTTTATAGGGATAAGGAGATACGCTGAATTCGTTTCTGAACGATCCTTTTAGTTCGCTCGGAATTTGGTCGAAACCGGAAATTTGGCAGAAGTAAAGCAGGAAGTTTCGATCAGTATCGTCAAAATAGATATGGCTTATACAGGTATATCTGAACTTGGTTTTCTCAAATGATTAGCCTGGCGAAGACTGGATCTGGTGAAGATAAGACCTAGTTGTCTGGATCAAATATTAAATTTCTGGGATCCCATCGAAACCTTTGGTCTTGTTTTTAATGAGGAGGTTATTTGCTGGATGTCCCCTTTCTTGGGACCGGATGGTGGTTGTTATACTGTATAGCCTACACTTAGTTGTATTTTTTTAATTTAGTCTTCTGGCCATCGAGCCTGCTCTCTGCCATGAAGTTATGTAAAATTATTTGTTTTCATTATTTGAAAATTAAATGAACCTGGACCATATAGAAACTGTTGTGTTTAATGAAGGGAACTTTAGATTAGGCCTATTCTTAGAACGGAGTAAAAAAAAAGTTTTTTTTTCAGGAATAAGTTGGAGTTTTGTGAAAGTGTTCAGATTGGGATTAGTTCTTGAAGAGTTTTCGCTGAGTTTGCCTAGAGATGCTCAAAGGAAGGATATCAAGCTCCGTTTTTGGGAGCCGGAATCCGGTCGAAATTCGGGAATTTCTCTCCTCTTGGATACGTCGGTGGGAAGGAAGTTAATCCAAAATCCAGTTGGAATCTATGACGATTTCAGGTTAGTACGATTTTTTTATATCCTCAAGCAAGAACCCATGATTTGTCGATAATTGCTTGCTATTCTCAAAAGCATCCACCTACTAGGATTTTACCGCGAACTACTTCCTCCTTTATAACTTGTTTGGGATCCCAAAACGTAACAGATCATCGATCTTAATTTGCTCCGAAGTGCAAATTAAGGTAATTAAGGTAAGTGGATGGATACCTATGACTTCGTAAAAGTTATCCGTCCGTCTGTCGGTCTGGCCGCCTGTTAGCACGATTACTTCTTTCTTTGGGTCTTCTTGGATTCTTCGGGTTAAACTGCAGGTCAAATTCGTATATGGGCTCTGTACCTTTATATTTAGGGTTGGGGGAGGGGGTTTCAAATTAAGGACGAAGGAAATATTTTGAAAAGCTAATGAGATTGTCGATTTAGGGTTAATGAACCATGCTACATCCGAATGTGAAATTTATTTTAAAACCCATTAAGATTCGATACAGGGCGAGGAGACATGCTGAATCCAGGTCTGAGACTAAATTTCTCGTCCGACAAGAAGTTTGCCCGGAACCCGGCCAAACCGGAAATTCGATAATGTAAGACAAGACCAAAGTTTTCGATGGGATCCCAAAAATTTAATATTTGATCCAGACATAAAGGTATTGTCTTTGCCACATCCCAGTCTTCGCCAGGCTAATCACCTGAGAAAACCACGTTCAGGTATACCTCTATAAGCCATATCTACTTTGACAATACTGATCGAAACTTCCTGCTTTACTTCTGCCAAATTTCTTGTTTTGGCCGAATTCCGAGCGAACTACTTGCCCAGCAAAAAAAGATAGTTCAGAATCAAATTCAGTGTATCTCCTTATCCTTATAAAGAACATATAATCAACTTCAAATAAAAATTTTGCTTATAAAAAAAAATCCGGTTTCAACCAGATTCCGGACGAAATATATGTCCGGGTAAAATGATTGTCATATACTGATTAGGCGTCTTTTCTTACCCTTAAATCTATCATCTAATCAACTTGAATTACAAATTTTGCTTTTAACAAATATTCTGGTTCTGGCCGGAGTCCGGACGAACTACTTGTTCGGCGAGAAAATGGTTTTCTTCATCGTGTTCAGCATGTCTTCTCACCCCTAAATCGATCAGTTAATCAACTTCATATAAATATTCTGCTTTTAACAAATTTTCCGGTTTTGGACGGATTCTGGTATTTCTGGTCGAACTATTTGTCCGGCGAGAAAATGGTCTTCACCATCGTGTTCAGCATGTCTTCTTACCCCTGAATCGAACATCTAATCAACTTCAAATACAAATTTGTTAAAAGCAAAATTTGTATTTGAAGTTGATTCGATTGCAGATTTAAGGGTAAGAAGAGACGCTGAATCTGTATATGAAAATCATTTTTATCCGGACATATAGTTCGTCCGGAATCTGGTTGAAACCGGATTTTTTTTTAGAAGTGAAAGTTTTATTTAAGTTGATTAGATGTTCTTTATAGGGATAAGGAGATACGCTGAATTCGTTTCTGAACTATCTTTTTTTTTTGCTGGACAAGTAGTTCGCTCGGAATTCGGCCGAAACCGGAAATTTGGCAGAAGTAAAGCAGGAAGTTTCGATCAGTATCGTCAAAATAGATAGGCTATGGCTTATGCAGGTATATCTGAACTTGGTTTTCTCAGATGATTAGCCCTGCGAAGAATGGATCTAGTGAAGATAAGACCTAGTTGTCTGGATCAAATATTAAATTTTTGGGATCTCATCGAAACCTTTGGTCTTGTTGTCCCCTTTCTCGGGACCGGATGGTGGTTTTTATACTGTATACACTTAGTTGTATTTTTCCATTTAGAAACTATTGTGTTTGATGAAGGGAACTTTAGATTAGGCCTATTCTTGGAAAGGAGAAAAAAAAATACTTTTTTTTTTCAGGAATAAGTCGCTGAGTTTGCATAGAGATGCTCAAAGGAGGATGCGTCGGTGGGAAGGAAGTTAATCCAAAATCCAGTTGGAATCTATGACGATTTCAGGTTAGTACGATTTTTTTATATCCTCAAGCAAGAACCCATGATTTGTCGATAATTGCTTGCTATTCTCAAAAGCATCCAACTACTAGGATTTTACCGCGAACTACTTCCTCCTTTATAACTTGTTTGGGATCACAAAACGTCAGTGGATGGATACCGATGACTTCGTAAAAGTTGTCCGTCCGTCTGTCTGTCTGGCCGCCTGTTAGCACGATTACTTCTTTCTTTGGGTCTTCTTGGATTTTTTTGGTTAAACTACAGGTCAAATTCGTAGTTGGGCTCTGTACCTTTTTTTTAGGGGTGGGGGAGGGGGTTTCAAATTAAGGACGAAGGAAATATTTCTAAAAGCTGATGAGATTGTCGATTTAGGGTTAAGGAACCATGCTGCATCCGAATATGACCGGAAATTTGATTAAAACTAAAGTTCATTACTAATTCGATTAGACGTTCGTATCGGGAGTAAGCAAACCAGATAAATCCGTATCTGAACTTATATTCTCGACAGACATGTAATTTTGGAAATTTACAAAAACTAGGAAATTTGGATGGAGAGGTTCTGGGTTCTCCTTTCAGTATCACCATCTCTTTTGCTCTGCAGGTTATTTGCTAGAGTTGCGTTTTCAGACACTTGTGTTTTCCCTGAGTTTAGCAAAAGGCGTTTTCAATTGCCAGAGTCAAACACTGTGTTTATGTTTGAAAGCGTTTTAAGCCTCCGTGTTATGCGCGTGTTTAACATCGATTATCCAGAACAGAACACTCTCCAGAACACTCTCCCGAATAGCAAGTTACGTTGCGTGTTTAGGCGAGAGTAACACCGTTCGATGAATACGGGTTTTGCACGTTGTCTAATAGACGCAGCCGACGAACTGTTGGAACCCACTACATTCATAAGAGTTTGGTATTTACCACGTCCTCAGGAAAAAAAGATGTAAAATCTGAGAAGCTGCTTTTTAGTATTATAATTTTGTTCTCAAAATCCTTCCGCAATTGTCAACTGGTTTCAGATTTCCTTGTTCAGGAGAGCACCAATACAGTTCTTTGTACACATTCAAATCTGCCTACCCACCATCAATATCCTGCCCTACTATCCCACAACATTCTTATCCAGCTTTTCAGTCCTGATTCAGTTTATTGCGATCCATATCTGCAAAAATTTTGTACCACCTTTTTAAAGTGTATTTAAGGAATGTATGTATAACTGTATAACAATCCTCTTATACTTAAAGTTGTTCTCATTTGTGCCTTTTAATTATTTTGTAGGTTACTCAGCTGTAGCCTACCCAAAAACTGGATCATAGATAAATAAGTAAAAAATAAAGAGTAGAATACAAAAATCTTTTGGTGCGATCCGTATTTCGTTTTTAATTTTCTGTTTCTTCTTTTAAGAAACTGTATTTAGTCTGCCATGAACTGGAGGGGTTACTCCAGTTTGGTGTGTGGGCACATACTGTACATCCATTTTGGGAGTGGGTAACCCCTAGTGTGAAGTAATGCAAAATACCAGATGTTGTAACTTGGCAGTGAAAAAGTCCAGAAAAAAACTGAGCAACAATGAAAAACTGAGCAACAAAGAAAGCAACAAGCCTACAATTAATTCTTAACTTGAATTACTGTTAAGGCTCAGCACTGTGCATGAATATTTGTTATTTTGATTTTCATCATGTTCTTTTCTGCCCTTCAAAGTTCAAATAAATTTATCTCCAGTGGTAAAGTGGATTTAAGACCAACAGTCTACCATAAGTATCTGATTTGTGGACAGCCTATGCCAAACAGATTATTCATGATTTTAGTGAAACTCACAAAGTAGCAACTACAGTTTTAACGGCACTTGCTGTCTACAGCTATACAAGAAACAAAAACGAGATTTTGGGGGGTTTTGTAGATCAGCTGATTATCGCATAACATCTTAGGGATTATCCCCTAAGATGTAATGCGAGGGATCAATATAGTTCGAATATTTCGGCAGCACTTCCGGCAACCGTCTTCAGCAAAGAACAAACTGAAGTACATACTCCTACACAACAACAAAAGAGTTTGTTTCTTGTATTAGGTATATGAATGGTCAGCTTGGCTTTACACCTTATATTTGCCTTCAGCTCAAGTGCCATTTGGCAATGGGTTTCCCATCCGTCTGGTCGTCGCGAGCCTACCTCCAGATCTGCTAGAACGATGAAACCAGACTTAACACTTCCTGAACCCGGCATCTTAGAAGTAGTGGAGGGAGGGAGAATCTGGAATGTTGAGGCATAGATAACTTTCGAAAAAATGATCGGATGAATAATACGTAATAACTGGCAAAAGCATGCATCGAAGATATTTCATTTACAGTCCGGACCGGATCCGACTACTGCGTTGGGAGTTGGGGGTGCACCGGATATGTTGTGGCAGGCTTAGACAAGAGCACAAGTCTTGCAAGGTATTTACCGACTAGCCTATCATGTTTTGACGAGAAGTAGGCTGTAGGGGGGGGGGGGGGGGGTCGACCTAATACGTGACGGCGATGAAAACCACTACGAAATATTCCTTCAGCCCAACCTGACTGCCAATCAAATTTGACAGTGCAAAACGGATACGTCAGCTAAATTTTATTAGAGCTATATTTCGGTCCTTTTTCGCAAGGGTCCTCTTCAGTAGACCCCGAAGCCGCGCCGAATTTTTTTGTCAGCGGCGGCGCGCCGGAAAACCCTCTGCGTGGCGGCGCGCCGTGGCGCGCCGAATTTTTTTTAGCGGCGCGCCGCCGAAAATTTTCGGCGGCGCGCCGCTTTTTGGCGCCGTTTTCCGGACTTTTTTAGCTAAAATTTTGGAACTTTGCGGCCATGATTTGGAGCAATTTCGTGCCTGAATTGGCTGTAGGTGTAAATAATTAGTACGGAATTAAAATACCGGTTGACTCGCCAGCCAGGTAGCCTATCAAGTTTATAGGCTACCTCGCTGGTATCAACATAATTTCAGCTATTTTTGTACAAGGCGTCATCTCCCTGTTTCAGACGGATTCCCACTGCGAGTCCCGGATTTTTGAATGTACTAGCAACTCCCTTCCCCCCATTCTCACGGGTCCCCGTCGTAAGCCATTGCTTCAACTAGAATAACTAGAAAATAACTCCTTTCGGATTCGATGTGGAGCTTATTTGAGGAGTTGCTGGTGTCAGTGGTTTAACTAACGCTTAGAAAATAATAAAACTCTGTTTTACTGATTTTTTTTTTAAATGTGCAGTTATAAAACTAAGTAAGCAAATCAAATCAAAGAAAAGTGAAATAACGTGGACCATTAGACAGACTAATTTTGTTTCGTCAACCAAATGAGTTTGGCAAGGAAATAGATCAGCAAATTTTCGAACCAACTTGATACAGATACGTTATATCCTTTCTCGTTGTTTCCAGTCTCGATAGTCCCCAGAAAGTGACTCCTTCTTTTCTCGTGGCTTCCCTTGACTCGTCAAGGAGTACCCGGGAAACAGCGAAATATGACAAAAAAAATTAGGTGACGACTTTTATGGATCGATTGCTTCTAAACAAAACAATTATTCTCAAATTCGATTACTACCTGAAAAAACAAATAACACAGAAGATACGACCCCCCCCCCCCCAACCGACGATGGGATGCTGTGATGAAGTGTAAGCATTTTTTCTGGGTCCTTTCTTCGCACGCCAACTATCGTGGTCTAGCTTATCTGGAAGTGCCCGGATTAGTGAAAGTCCGACTGCCGACAGCAAGACAGACGTTATGGTACTTGAGCAAACCAATGTAAGTCCCAGACAAGCTTAATTAACATAAGAAAACATCATGGTCGGACAGTGTGCGTGGACGTGCTCAAAGAAACATCAGTGGTATATGACGGTCTTTTGATTACTTTTTCATTGTCAAAAGACACGGTGGGCAACAATGAAAAGTATTTCCGCCGAAAAAAAAACGGCGGCGGCGCGCCGCCGTTCAAACGGCGTTATCTATGGCGCGCCATCTGAAAGACGGCGGCGGCGCGCCGAAACTTTTTCGGCGGCGGCGCGCCGATAAACGGCGTGGCTTCGGGGTCTACTCTTCAGGCTCAAAGCCACTGAAGTTAAAAAAAAGAAAAACACAAGGTTTCCACAAGTTTCTTTTGCCAACTTGAGCGGCGTTGAGCCTGAAGAGGAACCTTGCCAAGAAAGATTTGGCTGACGTTCCGTTTTGCACTGTCAAATATAACCAGTGCGTTTTTTGCGACTTTTCTTTGAATATTTGTGTCGACTTTTCTTTGAACATTTCTATTCTATGAACTCTGCCTTTATGCGGTCGCCTGCTAATATATACCAGCCGTGACAAAATTAAGTGATAAACAAATGACTTATAACCACTGCATTTACTATACGACATTTCTTTTCCGTGTCTGCTGTATGTCTTTACTCACTGTGCTACTGTCAACAAGAGCTTTTACACTGCCTGATTTCACTACGTAGAGTTGACGACTGATTTTTGGTTTGTTGAGGGTTGATTAGTTCTTGAATTCGACGGCATGTTGTTGTTGTTGTTATTACTTGGATAAACTGAAACTGTGTTGCCTAGGTATCTTCAAAAGTTCTCATTGTTCTGTGGTCTTTCCTTTGACTTTGAGCTGTGATTTAGGCTCTGGGGATGATTTCCAGTCTGTTTTAGCCAAAGATAGCATTTTTATGTGGCATCTTTAACAGTTGGGCACCAGATATTTTGGAGAATTCCCCTGCTTTAGGGGAATCTCCTACACAGGTGAAAAATAATCCTCTGTAGAGGAGATGAGGGGGGGGGACAGGGGGGGATAAGTGGGGCAAATTTTATGGCATATTCTAGTAAAGTAGACCTAAAAAACTGTCTCCAGGTCCATCACCCTCCCCCACCCCCCACCCAACTCTTCTAATCCTAAATAACATGGAAAATAACCAAAAAACTAGTGTTATATGTATTTCTGTTGTTTGAAGAAAAGCTTTTGGGTGCAATCTGCATGACTGCTGTACTTGTAGCACTACCGAACACAATGCCTTACTATTTTGCTGATTTCTTCTTTTCTGGTTGGAGTTTATAAGCACTTTTCTTTTTCAGGTGCTTTCACCTACCATAGAGAAATCCTTGATACCGGAGAAATCATTTGGCCAATAAATAACAATTACACCCAAATTGAGTAACCCCTGGACTGAATTAACTAAATAGAAAGGGAATTTATCTAGGAATACCAGCTGTCCAAGGGATCCCTTCCACTCAAATGGCATTTATTGAACAAATGATTTCTCCGGTATCAAGGCTTTCTCTACCGTAGGTGAAAGCACCTGAAAAAGTAAAGTGCTTGTAAACTCCAACAAGAAAAGAAGAAATCAGCAAAATTGTAAGGCATTGTGTTAAATAGTGTACAGCAGTCATGCTGACTGGACTCAAAAGCTTTTTTGGATACAAGGGAAATACATATAAATACTAGTTTTTTGGTTATTTTCCATGTTATTTAGGATTAGAAGAGTTGGGTGGGGGGTGGGGGAGGGTGATGGACCTGGAGACAGTTTTCTAGGTCTACTTTACTAGAATATGCCATAAAATTCATCCCACTTATCCCCCCTGCCCCCCCCCTCACCTCCTCTACAGGGGATTCTTTTTCACCTGTGTAGGAGATTCCCCTTAAGCAGGGAAATTCTCCAAAATATCTGGTGCCCTACTGTTTAAAGGTTAGGAAGGTGGAACCAGTGGTGCGAGTAGAACCCAAGACCAAGACCCAAGTACTAGACATTCGAAGGAAGGAAGATGTAGGTAATTCACAATGGAAAAGACTGCACTGTCAGAAGTTTCATAACAGATAGCGCATAACACTTTCAAGAATAACACCTTTTCAATTAGAAATAAAGTGTATGACCAATTAAGTTTACACTTTTTCGTGCTTTTTCGTTCGTGCCTAGATCTCCAACAACACCTTCAATTGGTAACAAGAGCTGGAAGCTCATATGGCACTTGCAAGGCTAGGTCAGAGGATGAAAGTAGGAATTCGTCAATTCGTGGGTTTCTTTTGATCATTTTTAAGCAAAACCCTTGAGATAAGAATGATCATGGGTCCTTGGAAACCACGAGACTGTATCGTTTGGCAATGCATTTGGCTGTGCGCACTTTAAGGGCGCTAGAAAATCATCTGTAATCAATACTCTTGAAGCAAAAAAGATGATCACCAGGAGCACGAAAATGTATATTTTACTCAGAAGTATTGTTTGTACTTTAAGGAATTCAGTTGTAAGCAAAACCCTTGAGGCAAAAATGATCATGGGCTCAAAGGGATAACGAAAATGTATCTATTGCTTAAAAGTATTTTTTGTACTTTGCGGTTAGCATTAGTGCTTTAAGGGATGGTCGGATCTGGGAACTAACTATTTCTTAGCCAATCATGTCAAGTCTCTAATTTTCAAGCCAAGTTTCATCGTCCTAGCATGTCAGGAAGTACCTTAACTTGCGATCACCGGAATTCCGGACCCCCCCCTAACTCCCCCCTGTTTCCATGTTAATCTGGTCGTGCCCCTGATTTGTCTGCCAAGTTTCATCGTCCTAGCCCACCTGGAAGTATCTTAACTCCGTATGACCGGAATTCCGGAACCTCCCTCCAACTCCCCCCCAGTGCACGAATCCGGTCCGGTTCTGTCAATGATGTACCTAGGGGTTGTGCTTGTTCCTCCCACCAAGTTTCATCCCGATCGCTCCACTCTAAGCGTTTAACATGATTTCCGGTTCCCCCCTCCGACCCCCCCCCCCCCCCACATTCATCGGATTCGGTCCGGACTTGAGTTGGGAAATGTGAGACACGGTGTCTTTCCAAATATCAAGTTTCATTAAGATCCGATTACCCGTTCGAAAGTTATGCATGTCATTAAATTCCGGATTCCGGCTCCCCTCCCTCCCCCCACGATGGTCGGATCGGGCAAGTGACGATTTCCAAGTTAGTTTGGTCGGGCCCCTAATACTCCTGCCAAGTTTCATCGTCCTAGCACATCTGGAAGTACCCTAACTCGCGATCACCGGACTGACCGACAGACCGACCGACCGACCGACCGACCGACGGAAAAGTGATCGGTATATGGCACTTGGCCGGAAGGCAAGTGCCATAAAAATACTAACGGGAACGAAATAAACATAAACAGATAACATCCCAAAGTGTTATCTGTTGAAACCGGGCATCCCAAAGTGTTATCTGTTGAAACCGGGCATCCTTCTGTTGTCGTTATGTAACTTCTGACAGTGTAGTATTTTTACCAATTGAAGGTGTTGTTGGAGATCTAGGCACGAAATAGTGTAAACTTAACTGGTCATAACACTTTATTTCTAAGTGAAAAGGTGTTATTCTTGAAAGTGTTATGCGCGATCTGTTATGAAACTTCTGACAGTGTGATCGTTACATGTTTCAGTCTGCAGAAAAGTCTTGCTTGGAGAGAAAACTCGTAGTAGATGGTAGAAGATGGGTAAATGCATGATTTCTGAAAAGTAAATGTTAATGTTGTTAAGGATGTTAGTGCTAGTCAGAGGCATCACTACTACGGGGAGATGCCCTCCTAATAGGGTGGCCACAAAAACACCTAGTGGCAAAAATTGGTGATTTTTTTGCAATGAATGCAGGAATTGCTGTGAATTTTCCTAAACAGTTTTACCTATCTAAAACATCTTCAAAGAATATTTTGAAAATACCATTGCATTCAGGACAAAATTGTCTGTTTTGTAAGGCCATCAGTAAGATGTCCTAGCTATTTAATATTATTTCTTAATATTCAATGTAAATTTAGATGTAAAAAAAAGTAGCTGAACTTGCCAACAAAAATTTGTTGATACTAAGGAGGAAAAGTCAGCAGCCTATAGCAGCAATAGGTCTATTGGACTATAACCTTAATGATCTTATTCATATTTTCTCATCTAACTCACTTGCTGGGGCTCCCCATGCATTCAAAACCAGCTCAAAATACCCAGTTTCATAGAATTACATTGAAACACATAGTTCCAAGCTGGTCACTAGATGGACAAAACCCTAAAGTCAATGGATGAACATAGGCATTTCCTTATGTAAAATACTGTTTTCTAAAGAAGATTTAAGATGCTTAGAGGCAAGATAGAGAGGTGATTTTGGCCTCAAATCAAAGCTAAAAGATAGGAGAATCACATTCTGATCTTCAACAGCTCAGGTTTGTTAAAAAAAAAAAATTACTGGCTACCCTACCCCTAATGTTGTCGGCCAGTCGGTAAAAAATAGAAGTCAATTTTTTTCTTAGAAAAAGTCGCTTTTCCATGAAAACAGTTGTTTTTTCTTAAAAATAGTATTTTTTCCCTAAAATTTGCAGACTTTCATCAACACAGTCGTATTTTTGTACAACGGTGCGCATTCGATTTAGAAGTTTTTTTTGTACAACATTTTGTCAACACTTGTCTGCAAAAACGAATAAACGTAATAACCGGCAAAAGCATATATCTAAGATATTTCGTTTAAAGTCCGGACCTGATCCAACTACTGCGTTGGGAGTTGAGGGTGCACCGGAGATGTTGTGGCAGGCTTAGACAAGAGCACAAGTCTTTGATATTCTATTCACAGATCGGACCCAGCTTCGGCCACTGTGGGGGATTGAAAACAGGGGGGGGGGGTGTATCTTGTGGGACGAAGGGTTTCACTTACTTTAATACAGGTTTGGACGATGAAAGTTGTGAGGTGTATTAAGGATCTTATGTTTATTTCTTTCGTGCATGGTGCAGATATCTGAAGTGAAATCACTTTATTAATCAGTTCTTTTTTTTGTATGTCCAACGTTATAGTGGGCGTACAACGAAGCGCCACCGGGATACATCACTGATGTATCTAGGGCTTGTGCTCGTTCTTCCAACCAAGCTTCATCCCAATCGCTCCACTCTAAGCGTGTCACAAGATTTCCGGTTCTCCCCTCCACCTCCCCCCCAACATTTATGGAATTACATCCGGACTTTAAATAGGACATCTGAGACATGAGGTCTTTCCAAATATCAAGTTTATTATGATCCGATCACCGTTCAAAAATTATAGAGAGCCTACAACAGATTATTCAGATTCACGATTCTCCCTCCCTCCACTCCCCCCATGATGGTCGGATCAGGGAGCTATTTCTAAGCCAACCACCTCATGTCTCTAATGTTCAAGCCAAGTTTCATCGTCCTAGCACGTCTGGAAGTACCGTAACTTGCGATCACTGGAATTCACGCTCCTCCCCTCTATCTCCCATACAGTACCCGAATCCGGTCCGGTTCTGTCAATGATATACCTAGGGTTTGTGCTTTTCCTCCCACCAAGTTTCTCTACGCTCCATTTTAAGCATGTCATATGATTTCCGGTCCCCCCTCCGACCCCCCCCCCCACATTCATCGGATTCGGTCCGGACGTGAAATGGGACATCTGAGGCATGACATCTCTCCAAATATCAAGTTTCATTAAGATCCAATCATCCGTTCAAAAGTTATGCATGCCACTAAATTCCAAATTCCGGCTCCCCTCCCTCCCCCAACGATGGTCGGCGGGCAAGTGACTATTTCAGAGTTAGTTTGGTCGGGGCCCTAATATGCCTGTCAAGTTTCAAGTACCCTAACTCGCAAATACCGGACTTGTCGACCATCCAACGGTGAAGTGCGGTATATGGCACTTGGCCGGAAAGCAAGTGCCATAAAAATAACAAAATACCTACGTAAAATCAAAAATAGAAATACCTGTTTTAAATTGCTGTTTCTGTTTTTATTCGCCTGTTAAACAGCTGTTCCTGTTTTGGAACTCATCATTTCTGTTAAAACAGAACAGGACCTGTTTTCAAGTTTCCTGTTTTGGGATCCGAAATCGTTAGTGACAGATACCTATGACATCGCAAAAGTTGTCCGTCTGTCCGTTCGTCTGTGCGCACTATAAATCTTGAAGGGAATGAGATATTATGATGAAACTTGGTGTGAGGATTCTTTGGGTCAAGAGTAAGGTCGAATTCGTAGATGGGCTCTGTAGCCCTACATTTAGGGGTGGGGGAGGGGCAGTAGCGTATATTAGGGGTGGGCGACAGGGGCGATCCCCCCCCCCCCGAAATTCTTGAAAAAGGGATTTTTAGTGGGAAAAACGTGTGCGAAACACGGGCGACAGGGGCGATCCTCACCCGAAATTCTCGGAAAAGGAGTTTTTTACGGTAAAAACGTACGCTAAAAGACAAATTGAGAAGATCAATCGAAATTATATACAGCACGGTTCAGTAACAGATCTCAGAAACTGGGTCGTAATGTAAACGATTACAAGATTAAAAGGTGTTGTTTGCACCTCGTTTTTAACAAAATCGTCATTTGGAGTCGAATTTTTGTCTGGCTAGAGGTGTTTTTAGTTTTAAAAACGGTCAAAAAATGAAAAAATCGCCGAAAATTCGGCCGAATATTTTCACTGAGCTGTCGCCCCTCCCGAAACAAATCGGAATATACGCTACTGGGGAGGGGGTTTCAGTTAAGGGTCAAACAAAGTATTTGTAAGTCCATTATGGGGTAAGAAGACATGCTGAGTACGATGGTGAAAACCATTTTCTCGCCGGATAAGTAGTTCGCCCGCAATCCGGCCGAAACCGGAAAATTTGTTAAAAGCATAGTTTGTATTTGAAGTTGATTAGATGGCAGATTTAAGGGTAAAAAGAGACGCCGAATCTATAGGGGAGAGGGGGGCCATACCGAACGATTTTTGCTTTTTCTGCTGCTGGAAGCTTATTTTTTAACCAATATACTCGGTTTTTATGGTCAAGGGAGAGCAGACACTGAGCATTCTATGGTGAAATTATGAAAATTTTAGGAGTCAAGGTAAACCCTTTGCAGCCCTAAAACCAGCAGTCTCTCAGTCGTTCGGGATAGCCCCCACCACGGGGCGAAAGCGGACGGGGTAGGGGCCAATCTGGATGGGTTGAAAATTTTAGCTATTTATTTGAAAAGCAACGTAAAAAACACAAAATGACCAGATTTTCAACTATATAAGCATAAATGGGCACCCTCATCACCTGACATTAGTTAGGTGATGAGGGTGGAAAAAATTTCAGCTATTTATTTGAAAAGCAACGTAAAAAACGCAAAATGACCAGATTTTCAAGTATATAAGCATAAATGGGTACCCTCATTACCTAACATTAGTAGTGACATATAAACCTTGGAATCTGCAAAGTTGAAGGTCGTAGTTATCTTTGGTCAAGAAGGGGCGAAACCGAACGTTAAAAAATACATTCGGAATAGCCCCTAAATTTTCGTTCGGAATCGCCCCAGAGAGACAAAAAAAAATTAAATGGCGGCCGTAGTCAAACGCGTCGGCCGATCAAAATGAAAATCACACAGGATAGAGAACAAATACTAGTCTAAACGCCTGCAAAAGCACGGAATTCTGGCTATCACAATTATTGAATTATCTTTCACCGACTTGCTATGTCCAGATTTCCAGCGAGAGCAAAAAAACTTCAAGGGCTCCCAAAACTTGTGCAGTTTGTCCAACTGATTTGAAACTTCCGCCAAATGGGCGCTAGGTAGAGGCCATCTAGTGTTATTTTTTAGAGTGAAAAAGCTGCATGCTAGGTGGTGAAAAAATTGAAGGTTCGGTTTCGCCCCCGTGCGGTATGGCCCCCCTCTCCCCTATATGACATTCAATTTTTACCCGGACATATAGTTTGTCCGGAATCCGGTTGAAACCGTTTTTTATGGCACTTGCCCTTCGGCCAAGTGCCATATAGCGATCGCAATTTCTGTCCGTCCGTCGCTCTGTCGGTCGGTCGGTCTATATATATATATAGCCTTTATTACCCATCAAAAACAGGACAGATGGAGTAAAGCAAAAACAACAAAAAAGAAAAAAAGAGAAGGGCAAGACGACAACACAATATTCCAAATATAAGGAAACAACGAAAAGCAACACGCTTGAACTACTGTTTCAGGACACTTGCCCAAGGATGGGCCTTTATAGAAGAGTTGTAACGACTAATTTCTGTCCAGGTCTGTCCAGGTTTTGCTAGTTCGGGCACTTCCACATAAGCTAGGACGATGAAACTTGGCATGCATATGAGGGACCCCAAATGATTAAGTTTTCGACACAGCTGCTGTTTTTGCTGCTCGATTGGGTCTTCGAAAGGGTAGAGATTCTTCTGCATTTTGGTTTTGGAGTCACCTGTTTCTTCTTCTTCTTTCCAGCAAAGAAATTAAAATCACAGCACCAGCTTTAAAGCCAAGCAGTTTTCCGGCAAGAAGTTCACAAAATCAGATATTTAAGGAAGAATTTTTGATTGTTTTTCTACAAGTTCATTTTCCAGCTTGAGCGGCTTGAGCCTGAAGAGGACCCTTGCCAAGAAGGGCCGAAATATAGCTCCAATAAAATGTAGCTGACTTATCCGTTTTGCTTCGTCAAACATCATCTACTTTCTTACACCACCTACTCGTACAAGTGCCATATGAGCTCGTAGCTCTTGTTTTATCAGTTGAAGTTTTATTTGAAGTTGAATAGATGTTCTTTATAGGGATAAGGAGATACGCTGAATTCGTTTCTGAACGATCCTTTTTTTGCTGGACAAGTAGTTCGCTCGGAATTTGGTCGAAACCGGAAATTTGGCAGAAGTAAAGCAGGAAGTTTCGATCAGTATCGTCAAAATAGATATGGCTTATACAGGTATATCTGAACTTGGTTTTCTCAGATGATTAGCCTGGCGAAGACTGGATCTGGTGAAGATAAGACCTAGTTGTCTGGATCAAATATTAAATTTCTGGGATCCCATCGAAACCTTTGGTCTTGTTTTTAATGAGGAGGTTATTTGCTGGATGTCCCCTTTCTTGGGACCGGATGGTGGTTGTTATACTGTATAGCCTACACTTAGTTGTATTTTTTTAATTTAGTCTTCTGGCCATCGAGCCTGCTCTCTGCCATGAAGTTATGTAAAATTATTTGTTTTCATTATTTGAAAATTAAATGAACCTGGACCATATAGAAACTGTTGTGTTTGATGAAGGGAACTTTATATTAGGCCTATTCTTAGAACGGAGTAAAAAAAAGTTTTTTTTTCAGGAATAAGTTGGAGTTTTGTGAAAGTGTTCAGATTGGGATTAGTTCTTGAAGAGTTTTCGCTGAGTTTGCCTAGAGATGCTCAAAGGAAGGATATCAAGCTCCGTTTTTGGGAGCCGGAATCCGGTCGAAATTCGGGAATTTCTCTCCTCTTGGATACGTCGGTCGGTGGGAAGGAAGTTAATCCAAAATCCAGTTGGAATCTATGACGATTTCAGGTTAGTACGATTTTTTTTATATCCTCAAGCAAGAACCCATGATTTGTCGATAATTGCTTGCTATTCTCAAAAGCATCCACCTACTAGGATTTTACCGCGAACTACTTCCTCCTTTATAACTTGTTTGGGATCCCAAAACGTAAGTGGATGGATACCTATGACTTCGTAAAAGTTGTCCGTCCGTCTGTCGGTCTGGCCGCCTGTTAGCACGATTACTTCTTTCTTTGGGTCTTCTTGGATTCTTCGGGTTAAACTACAGGTCAAATTCGTATATGGGCTCTGTACATTTATATTTAGGGTTGGGGGAGGGGGTTTCAAATTAAGGACGAAGGAAATATTTTGAAAAGCTAATGAGATTGTCGATTTAGGGTTAATGAACCATGCTACATCCGAATGTGAAATTTATTTTAAAACCCATTAAGATTCGATACAGGGCGAGGAGACATGCTGAATCCAGGTCTGAGACTAAATTTCTCGTCCGACAAGAAGTTTGCCCGGAACCCGGTCAAACCGGAAATTTGATAAAAACTAAAGTTCATTACTAATTCGATTAGACGTTCGTATCTTGAGTAAGACAAGACCAAAGTTTTCGATGGGATCCCAAAAATTTAATATTTGATCCAGACATTTAGGTCTTGTCTTTGCCACATCCCAGTCTTCGCCAGGCTAATCACCTGAGAAAACCACGTTCAGGTATACCTCTATAAGCCATATCTACTTTGACAATACTGATCGAAACTTCCTGCTTTACTTCTGCCAAATTTCTTGTTTCGGCCGAATTCCGAGCGAACTACTTGCCCAGCAAAAAAAGATAGTTCAGAATCAAATTCAGTGTATCTCCTTATCCTTATAAAGGACATATAATCAAACTTCAAATAAAAATTTTGCTTATAAAAAAAAAATCCGGTTTCAACCGGATTCCGGACGAAATATATGTCCGGGTAAAATGATTGTCATATACTGATTATGCGTCTTTTCTTACCCTTCATCTAATCAACTTGAATTACAAATTTTGCTTTTAACAAATTTTCTGGTTCTGGCCGGAGTCCGGACGAACTACTTGTTCGGCGAGAAAATGGTTTTCTTCATCGTGTTCAGCATGTCTTCTCACCCCTAAATCGATCAGTTAATCAACTTCATATAAAACATTTTGCTTTTAACAAATTTTCCGGTTATAATATTTGGTGGAAATAAAAGGGAGAAAATCAAATGATCAAAAAGTGGTAGCGTGATTCCACCAATTATTATAGGACCAAATGAAGATGCTTCGATTCTAGCATCAAAACAATGACTTGACTTCAGGACAACTTTTATTTACATTACTCAAGGACAAATTATACGTTTTCCGAACGGTTACAGTTATGAAAATACTTCAAAGATACACAAAGAATGGAATTAAAGATTGATTGTTACTTCCCGTCAAAAATGCTTCACACAACCCTATCGTTATGTTTTTGTAATTTTTAGCCCTGGTACTAACAGCCCGTGGTCCCGGCAATGAACAATAGACTGCTAGACCTTAGTGACCCAGTGTCCCGAAACAGACACAATGACCACTAGATTACTTCCTAAATAAAACACTCCCTACTCCACACAGACTGAGGTCCCGTACAGCATTGGATCTTTGTCTGCCGAGGAGTTAAGACCAATGAGTCCCCCTTGAACTCCAGGTCCTCGTTACAATACCCCTAACACCACCCCCTACTCCACACAGACTGAGGTCCCGTATGGATCTTTGTCTGCCGAGGAGCTAGAACCAATGAGTCCCCCCTTGAACTCCAGGTTCCCGGTTCCTAGGGTATTTAACCGAGCAAGTTAAAAGCAAACTTGTATTTTAGTTGTTATTTTATGAGTTTACGGAGTTTAAGTTTACTCAAAATATGGGTGAGATTTTAGATTTATTTTGACAAAGAAAGAAAAGTACTTAGTAAGAATTTAGCCGCAACCTACTATGTTAAAAAGAAGAATATCACTCACTGCACGAATACACAGAGAAAGAATGCACAGAGTAAATGCCGGATCGAATCTGAGGAACAAACCCAGGAAACTCTCCCTTTTCAAACATAGTTCGTCATATCTTCGGGCGAAAAGGGGGTTGTCCGAGTTCAAATCTATTGGCTAATTTTCTTTGGGAAAATACCCGTTCGTTCCTTAGTTCGACCAATAAACAAAGCACCCGTACGTCGAGAAAACGTATTCGTATAGCACAAGGGCACGATAACCTGGCAACAAAGTTTTGCTAAAAATAACTCAAAACCCGGTTTCAATAATTCGGGGAAAAAGATTACACGGTTTTGGACGGATTCTCGTCGAACTATTTGTCCGGCGAGAAAATGGTCTTCACCATCGTGTTCAGCATGTCTTCTTACCCCTGAATCGAACATCTAATCAACTTCAAATACAAATTTGTTAAAAGCAAAATTTGTATTTGAAGTTGATTCGATTGCAGATTTAAGGGTAAGAAGAGACGCTGAATCTGTATATGAAAATCATTTTTATCCGGACATATAGTTCGTCCGGAATCTGGTTGAAACCGGATTTTTTTTTAGAAGTGAAAGTTTTATTTAAGTTGATTAGATGTTCTTTATAGGGATAATTTTCTCTGATTCTTTGCCCATGGTTATATATTTTTTATATTTTGATGGTTATTGAGTCTTCGATCTGACGTGGTAAGTTGCTTTATAATCTCTTATTGTTTTTCATGTTTTTCTTTCTTCTTGTTGTTCACGCTGTTATGATATAGGCGCGCTCTTAATCTGTTATTGGTTGAATTTTCTTCTCTTCTTTGTATGTTGCCCGAGCATTTGTTGAGTCCCTCTCTGCCGGGTAACTTCCTGATATTTAGTTATTTTGTTTTGTTGTAAATAATAAAACCTTGAACCTTGAACCTTGATAAGGAGATACGCTGAATTCGTTTCTGAACTATCTTTTTTTTTTTGCTGGACAAGTAGTTCGCTCGAAATTCGGCCGAAACCGGAAATTTGGCAGAAGTAAAGCAGGAAGTTTCGATCAGTATCGTCAAAATAGATAGGCTATGGCTTATGCAGGTATATCTGAACTTGGTTTTCTCAGATGATTAGCCCTGCGAAGACTGGATCTAGTGAAGATAAGACCTAGTAGTCTGGATCAAATATTAAATTTTTGGGATCTCATCGAAACCTTTGGTCTTGTTTTTAATGAGGAGGTTATGTGCTGGATGTCCCCTTTCTCGGGACCGGATGGTGGTTTTTATACTGTATACACTTGTGTATGACCATGATTAGTTGTATTTTTTTAATTTAGTCTTCTGGCCGTCGAGCCTGCTCTCTGACATGCAGTTATGTAAAACTATTTGTTTTCATTGTTTGAAAATTAAATGAACCTGGACCTGGACCATTTAGAAACTGTTGTGTTTGATGAAGGGAACTTTAGATTAGGCCTATTCTTGGAAAGGAGAAAAAAAAATACGTTTTTTTTCAGGAATAAGTCGCTGAGTTTGCCTAGAGATGCTCAAAGGAGGATGCGTCGGTGGGAAGGAAGTTAATCCAAAATCCAGTTGGAATCTATGACGATTTCAGGTTAGTACGATTTTTTTATATCCTCAAGCAAGAACCCATGATTTGTCGATAATTGCTTGCTATTCTCAAAAGCATCCAACTACTAGGATTTTACCGCGAACTACTTCCTCCTTTATAACTTGTTTGGGATCACAAAACGTAAGTGGATGGATACCTATGACTTCGTAAAAGTTGTCCGTCCGTCTGTCTGTCTGGCCGCCTGTTAGCACGATTACTTCTTTCTTTGGGTCTTCTTGGATTTTTCGGGTTAAACTACAGGTCAAATTCGTATATGGGCTCTGTACCTTTTTTTTTAGGGTTGGGGGAGGGGGTTTCAAATTAAGGACGAAGGAAATATTTCTAAAAGCTGATGAGATTGTCGATTTAGGGTTAAGGAACCATGCTGCATCCGAATATGACCGGAAATTTGATAACAGCTAAAGTTCATTACTAATTCGATTAGACGTTCGTATCGGGAGTAAAGCCCCGTCTCCATTACCGTAAACCGACCGTTTTACGGACGGTCCGTAGTCGCAAAAATGTGGTCTTCATTAGGTCCGTAACCGCAAAAATGTGGTCTATATTAGTCCCAAATAGGTGAATCTTGTGTTGAAATTTAAAAAACAGTTTATATGTGACTTGAAAAACAGTTGAAAAACAGTTACATGGGACTGTGACAAAAAAGCAGTCTCCACTACGTCCATTTTACGGTTACGGAGGGGTCAGTACCGCCGTTTTACGGCTACGGCCGTCCGTAGAGAAAGACCCGTCTTCACTGCCGTAACGGTCAAACGGTCGGCCGTAAAACGGTCGGTTTACGGTAATGGAGACGGGGCTTAAGAAAACCAGATAAATCCATATCTGAACTTATATTCTCGACAGACATGTAATTTTGCCGAAATTTACAAAAACTAGGAAGTTTGGATGGAGAGGTTCTTGGTTCGCCTTTCAGTATCACCATCTCTTTTGCTCTGCAGGTTATTTGCTAAATACAGCTGAAACGAGAAATTTTTTCGAAAGTAAAAGGCTTTTCTGAAGTCGATTAGAGATGAGATTTATTTCTCTGTACCCCTAATCACAGCCCGGCTGAGATTCGGGAAGCGACTAATCTAGTTCGGGTTGCAGCGCTTCGGGTTCGGAATTGTAATATATTCCGAATCCAAACCGCATGAACCTGTCTTTGGTTGTTAAATATCGGATGGAAGAGCCCGCAACCACCTACTCTTTTCCCCTCTCTCACCATTCCTCCACACCCAAATCCAATCCCAAACCGGATAAGGGTAAACATGCATGCTGAACCCATATCTGCACTTTTGTTTTCATCTGATTAGTTACTTTGCCGCTGTTGTCAAAAAGCTGCCAACAAATCCTGAGACTGTATTATTATTGTACATTTTCTAGCGGTTGATTACGGATACATAGTATAGTAACAGTTAAAGGGGTTTGGTGAAGATCGGAAATTTACGAAACCCAATTGTCTGGATCGAGTAAATATTCAATATTTGGGATTCCATCGAAACCTTTGGTCTTGTTCTGTTTGATGACGGCTCCTTATTTGATCAGCCCCATTTTTATGGCGCTTGCCTTCCGGCCAAGTGCCATATACCGATTACTTTTCCGTCAGTCTGTCGGTCGGTCGGACGGTCAGTCTGGTGTTTGCGAGTTAGGGTACTTCCGGATGTGCTAGGACGATGAAACTTGGCAGGCGTATCAGGGACCCGACCAAACTAACCTGGTAATAATTAGTTTCCCGATCCGACCATGTGGGGGTCGGATCAATTGAGTATTGTGTAACTTTCGAACGGGTTATCGGATTGGAATGAAACTTAATACCTGAATGAATGACATATCTCTGATGTTCCATTTGAAGTCCGAGCCAGATTCGACAGCTATGGGGGAGTTGGGGGGAGACCGGAAATCTCGAGAAACGGTTAGAATGGAGGGATCGAAGTAAAACTTGCTGGGAAGAACAATAAATCGACAATAAAACTATAACCTATGTACATGATTTGATTTTTGTTAAGGTCTTGTATTCAAATTTGGATTCGTATATCTAGCCCTGGATTCGGATTCGTATCCTGTCACGGTCGGATTCGCCCATCTCTGCTCACTGAGCCATAATAGTAGTTTGGTTGCTTTTTTCTCAAGGTCTATTCATTTCCCCCGTTTGAGGTAAAATCTGCCATCGGTGGGATTCTTTTACTTGGAATGAAATGGCGGCAGAGTTTAACAGGACGGAATTTCGGAGAAAGACAAATATCGCGGAGAAACCCTTTAGTTGACCAAGAACAAAGAATCCTCCTTCTTGGTCCGAGCATTTGTTGAGTCCTTCTCTGCCGGGTAACTTCCTGATATTTAGTTATTTTGTTTTGTTGTAAATAATAAAACCTTGAACCTTGAACCCTCCTTCTTGGTCCGATGCGCGTCACACGTGAAATCACAATGGTAGACAAACAATCGGCTGTTAATACTCAGACGGCGTTCGTAAGGAAATTTCTTCTCCGGGGCTCTACTGCGATATAGCCTAGCTGTTTTTAGAGGGAACGTTTATATCGTTTACATCGGGCAGGGTGCGACTGAGATTCTTGACATGATTTTGGGCACAGCGTCAGTTCTGTACATGAAGCTGAAAATTTTCAACTTCTGAAGAACAAGAGCCGGAAGCTCATATGGCACTTGCAAGGCTGGGTCAGAGGATGAAAGTAGGAATTTGTCAATTCGTGCGTTTGTTGTGATCATTTGTAATCAAAACTCTTGAAGCAAAAATGATGATAAGCTCATCTGGAGCACAAAAATGTATATTTTACTCAAAAGTATCCCTGTCAGCAGGTACACAACATATTTTTTTGGTTGAGACGCCTTTTTCATAACACAAACGTCTCGTTTTGCTTATAACTACGGTATTTTCTGTCAGATTCAGTTCAAATTTAGGGTGCAAGTATAGAATCATGTATCTATTAACGCTGTCATCTTTCGACATGATAATTCGGACTTTCTTCTTGCGACTTTCTGTGACGTTTTTTTACGCAAGTGTCTCAGTTTTATTTTCATTTTTTCTTCGCTTTTTTCAAGTTCTTGATTAATTAAATGTTTTAAAACATATAGACAGGGAGATTTTCGGCTGTTTTGTTAGGATAGTAGACTCCGGTCAAGATCTTGATCTCCTGGCTACAACACTTTTTGTAACAGTAACGTTTTTTCGAGACGTTTTCCCTTCAAAACAACACTTTTTGTTAAAGTAACGTTTTTCTGAGACGTCTTCTCTTTGGAAACAACACTTTTTTATAACTGCAACATTATTTTCAAAAAGTGAGTGTGACACTTTTCAAAAAAGCTACTATGTAAGATAAAACATTTTTCACGGTGTAATTTTATGTATCAGTGCTTTTAGATGGTTGCGGCCTCCACGACATTTTCCGCTAAAAAACAACGCTTTTTGTTACATTAACGTTTTTCCGAACTGTAACGTCTTTTCAAACAAAGACGTGTGACATTTTTTAAATAAGCTATACTATATACGAAAAAATGTTTTTCACAATTTAACTCCATACAAAAAATTTTAATTTAAAAGTTGTAAAGGAGGACATTCGAGCTGACTGAAAATTGTTAGAAGCCGCATTTCGTTTTTAAAATAGCTACTATAACAAAAACAATACAAGTCTAAGTACAAGATCGCCACATGAAGCTACAGACTTAAAATCAATTTCGATGACTCCCTAAGCAAGAAATTGCCAAAAACGTTTTGAAAGAAGAGGGGACTATGGAACTTATGGAAGCACAACATTTTTTCAGGTGCCAACATTTTTTACTAGTAATTTTTACGTTAAAAACGACATAACACATATATTCCTAAGCCAGTTCTAAAGAGAAAATGTTTAATTAGTTCTAAGCCCATCGCTTTTTAAAACCAAGGCGGTCGAAAGTTTAGAGGCATTCAACGCATTTGTGATCATTTCCGGCGTTCTCGTCCGGGATGTTCTCAGATCACGGATCCAGTGTTGCTAAGGCTTCATTTGCAGTTTTCCGATATTCGTAAATGAGCTCCTTGGGAACGCCGAAATTACGCTACAAGTTCATCCCTTCGCCTATCCTTTGTCCCAGTTCTTGTTCTCCTCAGGTTTTCTTTTGCTGTGCGTCCTTTTCCCGGTCGTTCTTTTAATCTTATATGCTATATTAGCTGTATGGCGGTTTATGCAGCGCAGAAATTTCAAATTTCGAATCGGGCGTGCTTGAAGGAAGGAAGGTTAGGAAGGTGGAACCAGTGGTGCGAGTGGAACCCAAGTAGGCTACTAGACATTTGAAGGAACTAAGATGTCGGTAATTCACAATGGAAAGACTGATCGTTACATGTTTCAGTCTGCAGAAAAGTCTTGCTCGGAGAGAAAACTCGTAGATGGTAGAAGATGATGTCTCAAAAGTAAATGTTAAGGATGTTAGTGCTAGTCAGAGCAGTGTTTCCACTTCTCTTGATTTCACATGAGATATCATGTTTTTTTTTACCAATCTCATTATTGTTTTTCCAATCTCATGATGTCATGATAAACTCATGATCTTCTGGATTTCTCGTCTTCTTCTACCCTCAATGTTAAAACAAGTGTATGCCTATAATACAAAGTTAGATGTTTTTTTTCATTAGTTGACAGGGATCATTCGGAATCGCAAAATAAAGCTCTGATCACAGATGCTTATGAAATTTTTGCCTGGCCCGCCTATAGTAGTAGTCCACATTTTACAGAAGTGCTAAATTGAAGCGGAAGGCCGAGGCATGCTTTGCCTTAGGTTCAACTATCTAGCCACATAAAAAGCTACAATTATACAGGAGGAAATTAAGATTTGCCAGAAAAAGCAAGATAAAAAAACACCTACGGCATGCTCTAGATAAATTTTTTTCGGGTGCAGTGATTTCAACCTGCCGCTACCAGGGCAGGCTTAACTGACAGATCTGCTCGCACTGCTCTTGCGCACTGCCCTTACTGTACCTGTCCATAAAAATTTCGCCTGCGGCGCTTTTCATGATATTATTTATTTACTGAAAGTGCATGTCATTTAATTGAAGTTTTAGGCTTGGAACTCTTGGGTTTTCGACAAATTAAGAGCTTAAATTTGCAACGAAAGTAGAAAGTTTTGACATAAAAAAAACAACTTATTTTCAAAAATCTAGCCTGCGGCGCTCAGTTTCATTTTGCCCAGGTACAGTCTCTAGAAGCTACTGACTTGGGAGGTGTATCAGGGACCCGATCAAACTGACTTGTCAATAAAAATTCACTCGATCCGATAGTCGTGGGGGGATCGGAGGGAGGGGGAATCCGGAATATTTAGCCATGCGTAACTTTGGAACGGGTGATCGGATTCGAGTGAAATTTAATAACTGAACAGAGGGCGTGCCTGTGGTGATCTTTTTCATGTCCGGACCGGATCCGACAACAATTGGGGGGGGGGGAATACGTGGAAATTGGGGGGGGGGGAATACTGGAGAGATCGGGATGGAACTTTGTGGGAATAACAAACAAGTCCAAACTGAACCGGATTGGCTCCGGCGACTGTGGGGGGAGTTTGAGGGGCGGGTCCGGAATTCCGGTGATCGCGAGTTAAGGTACTTCCAGATGTGCTAGGACGATAAAGTACCAATCATGACCGCAAATTAAGAAAAATACTTTTAAGCAAAATATGCATTTCCATGATCCCCATGAGCTCATGATCATTTTTGCCTCAAGGGTTTTGCTTACAAATGAAGTTCTAGCTCCCTTAAAGTGTGCATCTTAACCGCAAGGTCGAAAAGTACTTTTTATCAAACGATACATCTGAACCCATGATCAGTTGTCCCACAAGGGTTTTGCAAAAAAAATAATTTCTTGCACCCTTACAGTGCGCAAATTAGTGGAAAAAAAAATACTTCTGATCATACGTATATATCAATGATCCCTAAGAGCCTGCTATCGTTTTTGCCTCAAGGGTCTTCCTTACAGATGAATTTCTAGTGCCTTTAAAGTGCGCATCATTACAGCCAAGTTCAACGATAATATACTTTTTCTCTAGCTCCCTTAAAGTGAGCATCTGAACCGCACAGTCGAAAATTACTTTTGATCAAATAATACATCTCAACCCTTGCAAGTGCCATATGAGCTTACAGCTCTTGTTAGTAATCCCACGAGTTTGGTACTTCCTGATGTGCAAGGACAATGAACTTGGCCAGAACTATTGACTTGAGAATCGTTTCCCCGATCCGACCGTCGAGGGGAAGTGTACTAAAGGGGAATCCGGAATCCAGTGGCACTATAGCTCAGTTATTGAACGGGTTATCGGATTTAACCGAAACTTGATATTTAGAAAGGTCTCGTGCCTCAGAGTTTTAAATCCGGACCAGATCCGGTGACATTGGGAGGAGTTGAAGGGGCTAACCGGAAATCTTGCAATCTCTTAGAGTCTAGGGATCGGGGTGAAACTTGGGGGGAAGAACAAGCATAAGTTATAAATACGTCATCTAGAGCTTTCAGATTGAATGAACCTAGATATCCTAATTCTAGGTCTGAACCGCATTTTTGAATGGCGGGGTGTTTATTGTGAAGTTCTCTTCTACTTTCTCGTACCACTACTCGTAACAAGTGCCATATGAGCTCGTAGCTCTTGTTGTGTTTTGTGGTTTTTAACTGCTCAAATAAAATCAATTTGAATGACAATTATTTAAAGTAGGAAATAAGTAATAATTTGATTTTAGTGTGTGAGAAAAGTGTAGGTGGCGCATAAAGATAAGAAATTTGAGTTGTAATAATAAAGTAAATTGCGTCACTGAGAGGAGTGGAGGTGGGATGTTTAATTAAAAAAAAAAAAAAGGCTAAAGCTCCGCTTGCTGAGAACCCTTTCGTAACCTCCGTCGGCATTCTGACCCCAGAATGCCTGTCCCACCGCGATCTAGGTGTCCTGGTTCATGTGGGCGCGCTTTTCTCATTTAAGATATTATCCTGTCATGACAAAGCATTTAGGTTGCTTTTAAGATCTTTCACGCACAAGCAAGGTTCAGGCTCCGATGATAAAGATGGTTGTAAAATTACAATTATTTTTTTCAGGTCGGGTGAATAATACAGTTGTTTAGTTAAAGGACCCCTCTTGCTTATTCTGATTGTTATAATACATCTAGCTCCCATACAGAATTATAAGCTTCTAAAATCCCCACCTTTCTCCATTGTTTCGGTTTGTGCCTACGAAATTTTAGCGCTTTTTTGGCCTTGCGAGTTTTGCCCGTCACACAACGAAACGTTTGCCGGGATCATCAACGTCTGCTGACAACTCTTTCACACATAAGGATCTGAGAAGCTTTTGTTTACTACTTCTTTTATTTACTTAGTTTTCACACTTTTGAACCACGGCGCGATCAGTTTCCAAATGTTTTGCGCCCAGCCGCCGAGTCGGAGAGCAGGAAGGCTGGACATAGTCGACAGGCGCTAACAAGAAAATCGCTAATTTCAGATGGAAAGTTATGGTATTTTCGAAAATGTTTTTGTCTGATCCATTTCATAGGGAAAATATTATTTCTAGTAAGAGTTGTGCTTTAAATACAATTGGAATCAGTTGTTTACATGCAACTGTAAAAAACAACTGGGATCAACTGTAGGCTACTACGCTGTTGAATTTTAACCGAAAAGGACTAGATTAGGACAATCTAGTTACCCATCACTTATTCACTTAAATTGGCTTGAAGACCCGCTGAAAATGCGTTACTTGGTTGTTCCGCTATTCAGGAATAATCGATTTTCAAATAGTGGAATTTCCGTGTGATTTGTGGTACTTCTAATTTGTTGTATGCCTTACAAGAAAGATTTCTGACTTTTTTTTATTCAGGCACTAAGCAATCTTCACCAATATCGCCACTGCTCACTGAAAAGCCTTGTTTGGGTTTAGATAAATATTTCCCGCGTCATAGTAGAATTTTCGCTGTGGGGACAGCCGTAGTTATTCTGAACGTCATAAGTAGAGCACATAGTAGAAAACAGAAAAAATCCTTTTGCAGAATCCAAATAATTCAGTTTATTCAACTAAATGACACAAAAATAAGTTGGCTTTTCAGTTAAACTTTAACAACTGTTTATAATTAAAAAGAGTTGGAATCGGTTGTTTGAATCCAATTGTAAACAGACAGTTGTAAAAAAAAAAACTGAAATCAACTGTATTAGGCTGTTAACAATTGCTTACAATCGAATTCAATTGTAAACAGTCGTTACCAGTTGTAAACAGTTGCTAACAACTGCAAACCGGTGTCGGCACCACCTATTTCGGCTGGTGCCGACCGGTGCCGATAAATGTTATAAAGCAGGTACCGGGGACTGGGTAACCCCTCGCTAGCAGTTGAGTTTGATTGGACTGCGCTCTGAGCAAGTTTTCGATGCGCGTACTGAAATTTATTCTATTACATCACAACGAATTGCACATCGTCCAATTGTTATTAATAGGTTAGTGTTTTTTTCGTGGTATAAATAGCATATTGATTTAAAAGGAAGGTGAGACCAAGAGTTATGGGAACTGGATGAGGTTTTACGGTTGGACGTACTATCAGAGTATATAAGGCGTTTTTCCGTGCTCCCACAAAGAGTTTGGGGGTCGATTGTGGCCCGAAAAGATTGTTTCCTGGGCCTTTTGTTTGACCCACAAGTGTGTTTCCGCGACCAACAAGATTTCCGTGGCTCGCTTTGTGGCTCCAATTCGACAAACAACTGCCGAGGTGATAGTCGATTTTGTGGATCGATTTTGGCGGGAAATTCAAATTTAGCAGCAAAACAACGTCAAAACAATAAAATTATAAACTTTCTCAAGTATGTGGACATAAAACTGAAGATCCTTTTTGCACGGAATAGTAAGGACGAAAGCCTGGAGTCCTGTTATTGAGATTGTGCATGATTTTTATTTATATATTCAGAAGTTTTAATTTACCGCCGAAAAAATATACAAAATGGCGTTTCCGCGAGTTTCAACTTGTGGCTCACTGTGTGGCACACAATCGTGTTTCTGCGAAAAACACTCAGAAGTGTGTGGTCCACAATTGTGTCACGAAAAAACGCCTATAGCCTATCCGACCGAGAAGGCTACCCGACACTAGCCGTTGCGCCCATCGAGGAATCGCATAATTGTTTACGACGAAAAAAAATTAAATGTAGTTGAAAAATGGTACCTTCAAATACAACCGTACAATGACGATGGTTGAAAAAAATTAATTTGTTTCGATAGTTGTTTACGACTGAAAGCCATTTTTTTAAATAAATCAATTGTATTATACTATTAATAATTGTTTACAATTCAAAATACGGTTGGAACCTGATGTTTACATCCAACTGTAATACAAAAATTGTGAAAAACAACTGAAATCGATTGTATTAGGCTGTTAACAACTGTTTAGAGTTAAAAAACAATTGGAACCAGTTGTTTACATCCAACTGTAAAAAAACAGTTGTGAACAAACAACAGAAATCAACTGTATTAAGCTGTTAACAACTGTTTACATTTAAAGACAATTGTAACCAGTTGTTTACATCCAACCGTAAAAAAGGAAATAAACAATTGTAAAAGAAAAACTAAAATCAACCGTATTCGGCTGTTAACAATTATTGTTTGTACTTACAAATTGTTAGAACCAGTTTCTTACTGCTGTTTTTGCCTTGGTCACTGATCTGATTCCGTCGTTGATTTTAAGACCCAATCGAGCAGCAAAAACAGTATCTGTTTATTTATAGAGACTTGTAGTTGTTTAGCATTGATACTTATAGTTAGCTAGAATCCTCATTTATTTTATCATAGATTTACTTTCCTAGCTTGACCTGAAGATGAGAATTTTGCACGAATAACATCAGCTGACGTACCCGTTTAGCGCAGCCAGCGCAGTCAGCTTGGGCTGAAGTAATATTGAATCAAATACATCGGTCAAACCGTAGGCTACACTGTTTGGCTTTATCGTTGTCCCAAAAGGAGCCATCTACCAGGACTGACCGAAACCTGTTGAGTTAGAAAAAGAAAGGTGTTCTGAAGAATGGGCAGCCATGTTCTTATCTTAGACCAGTGACTGCGAGTCAACCTTTCCAGTTAAGCGTTCTTAGTGGATGAAAGCACGGACTGGAAACGCTACTCCGAGTTAAGGCGTAAAACTTGTTACTAAAATAAGATTGAAAACTCAAAAAGTGGTCAAGTTCAGCCTATGATTGGTAAAACGCTAAATACAAGAAAACCATGACAAGCTTATAGTAATGCTCAGTAATGAATAACAATAACCGTAACATCAGAATCAGAAACGCTGCCTTTGGCAAGGGTTTCATGCGTCAGTTTGGAGTAGCGTTCTTCAGTCGTACTTGAACTGCTAGGAACGCTCAATTTGAAAATCGCGAATTGTCAGGCTTGATTTTTTTCTTTTCTAGGATTGTGCGATTCCGGTTCCACCAGCCAGCTAAATCATCTACGAACAATAAGTGGGCTATTTGGCAGTTTTACGTCGCAAGAAAACAACCAAGGAACCAACGAAATTATCTTGGGTTTTGTCGGGCCTACATGCCCTAAACTTGCTCAAACCAAGGCGCATGTTCTTATCCCAGCTGTGACTGCGACGAAGGGTTTTCAGGAAACGGATGCGAAGCTAGTGCCACCTATCCGGTAAGATTTATTCCTGTAGACACACGACACACAAGTAGTGTGTCGTTAGTCTCTTTTCTGAGCGACCCATTTACATGTTGAGAAACAACCGGGTAGGTATGCCAGGGGCAAATGCTCCCTTGATATCCTATTGTCCTTGTGTCCCCCCTGTGAGCAGGGGCGTCACTAGCCTTTTACCTTTGGGGGGGGGGGGGGGGGGACGGCCAGTTTGTGCCGACGGAGTCAAAAATGTGTCGACGAAAAACGCCGTTGCCGCGAATTCGAAATTTAAATACACATATTCGGGTTTACATTGCAGCTTTCGCTAAAAAGCTTCCAACGAATTCACGCAGAACAAGTCAAATTATTCGCCGTAGGCGAAATGTTTTAGATCTGCCTTTTTGTCTGGAAATATTTTAGAAATTTCCAACAGCTAAACCCAGAAAAAGTTAAATGAATCGCCGCAGGCGAAGTAGTTTTAATCTGCCTTTTTTTTCTTGGAAAATTTAGCATACAAGTTCTAGCTTTTAAGGTGTTTCAAACCCTAAGAATTTCAATCCTAAAGCGCCAACTCAATGAAACACCGTTCTTACAAATATAGAATACTACGAAATGCGCCACAGGCGAAATTTTGTGTAAAACTAACTGTAATGCATTAGTTGAGAGTATTCCTGTAATGGAAAATCCTATATTTAAATTTATATATTCGGCTTTTCTTTTTACCTTTCGCAAAAAAGCGAAGCTTTCCAACGACTGAACCCAGAACAAGTTAAATCAAGCGCCGCAGGCGAAATTTTTTTTAATCTGTCTTTTTTTCCGGAAATTTAAGGCCATTTTATACCCATACTTTACGGTTTCTAACTTTTAATGTGTTCCCAACCCCCAAGAATTTCAATCCTAAAACGCCAACTAAATGAAACGTCATTTGTTCAAATAGAAAATACTACGAAACGCGCCGCAGGCGAAATTTGTGGAAACGCTGATAAGCGATCCCAAAGAAAAGTGTGAAATCTGTTTGAAATCACAGATTTTTCCGCCAAAAAAGTAGTGGCCATCCATAAGAAAGTAGGCGCAAAGTTGATTCTTGTGTGTAGAAAATCTCTATTTGCCGACGAGACATAAGCTTTCGGGATTGGACAAAAGCTTACGGATTTGGTTTATTATGTGTAATGAGATTCTGATCTTCCGAAGGGAATTGAACTTTCCGGGTGCGCCCGATAAATGTTTGAAGAATTCGATGTCTTGCGAATAAAAATACCCCGATGGGCCGACAAGAATACCGACTCCCGACTAAAGCATTCAGAACTCGAATTCTTCTTTTTTTTTTGCCCGACAAGAATGTAAAGGGCTTTATTTCTTTCGTGTAAATGGCAGCCGATGTGCCGACAAAACTTAAACTTACGGGATGCACCTGATAAATGTTTACAGAATTTGATTTCTTACGTATAAAAAGAACCCGATGTGCCGACGATACGGGTCTTCCCGGGTGCGCCCGACAAATGTTTGCTGATCCTGATTTATCAGAGATAAACAGAATCCGATGTGCCGACGAGTCGACCGACGCCTGATAAAAGCATACAGAAATCAATTTCTTCTGTGTTTTTTGCCCGACAAATGTCTGTCGTATTCGATTTCTTGCGTATTAAAGAACCCAATGTGCCGACGGGTCTACCGACGCCCGACGAAAGCATTCAAATTGAATTTCTTCTGTATTTCTTATGTATGAAAAGTACCCGATATGCCGAAGAGCATATCGAGGGCCCGACAAAAGGATACAAAATTCGATTTCTCCTGTGTTCTGCACGACAAATGTGTGCGAAATTTGATTTCTTGCGTATGAAAAGAACCTGATTTGCCGACGAGTCGACCGACGCCCGACAAAAGCATGTAAAATTTTATTTCTTCTGGGTTTGCCGGCGCTCCGCGCCACACAACAAGTTCTCAGGACCTTTGGGGGGGGGGGAGTCCCCCCCCTCCCCCCCATCGTGACGCCCCTGCCTGTGAGTAAGAGGGCTTTTGGTGAATTTTCCGTAAATTGTCCCGGATGACCCCCCTTTCAGGAAGAACCCTCCGATGGCTAAATCCCCCTTGTATGACCCCCCTTCCCTTCCAACCATGCGGTAATTAATCCGGCTTGCACCCGAGGTAATCCCGACGAAGCGTGTCTCGGTGTTGTGAATGGAGCTCGGTTCGACCGTTCCTAGTTCCAAGCGTCTTGTCGTGTGCTGCACAACATCAGTGATGTATTAAATGAACAATACATCCATTGGAGGGTTTTCCCATGATAATTCAAAGAAGGGGGCCCCAAATGGCTTCTGAATATCGTGGAGATGCCCCTTTAGCTGACGTAGTCCCAGTTTTAATGACTCATTGACAAAGATGGGCGATTCCGAATCTGGATTGTGATTTGAATCCAGGATTCGTTCTTTTGGCCGGATTCGGACTCCAAACTCCGGTCCAAACTCCAGTTTCGAATCTTCATCCGTCCAGTTTCCATTTTCCCGACTTTTGCGAAAGAGCCCCAAGTCATTCCTGATTGCCGAGAGGAAACCCAATATGATAACCACACATGAAAACCCCGAAATGACCGTCTCATTTTCCGAAGGCATTAGTACTTTTTTGTCCTTTTTTGTCTTTTTTCTCAAGGTCTATTCATTTCCTCCGTTATGAGGATAAAATCTGCCATCGGTGGGATTCTTTTACGAGGAAGGGGTTGGCGGCAGTTCGAGGGCAGAATTTAACAGGACGGAATTTTCGGAGAAAGACAAATATCGCGCAGAAACCCTTAGCTGACCAAGAACAAAGAATCCTCCCTCTTTGGTCCCATGCAGCGACCCGCTCTGCAGCGCGTCACACGTGAAGTCACAATGGTAGACAAACAATCGGCTGTTAATACTCAGACGGCGTTTGTAAGGAAATTACTTCTCCGGGGCTCTACTGCGATATAGCCTAGCTGGTTGTAGAGGGAACGAATTGTGATGTTCCGCGTAGCTCCGACCCTGCGCTCGTTTACATCGGGCAGGGTGTCGAGAATATATTCGACTCCGCATGGTCGTACTTCACAGTTAGTGAGACTCTTGAGAATGCCAGTTTTAATAACGCATAATCAAGAATAAGTTGTTTTACGGTGCTCTTTTTCAAGGTCTAATCATGTTTCCCGTTAGGAAGGTGGGATCTGCCATCTATAGATGATTTTTTACGAGGAGGGGAGGGTGTCGTCGGAGAGTATCCCAGCAAGGGAAATGAAGTAGGAAATGATGAGTATCCACAGGTATCCCACACTGGAACTATTCAACTATTCTATGTTATCAGTTCAAAGACTTTTTCCTCTTTCGTTTCCTTTCACAGAATTTTAAGACCCTTTAAGAATGAAATTAAAATGAAATTTAGTTTATTACATTTTTTGCAGATTGCCAACGTGTGGTCTGCGATAGTCGGTGGGACAGTGGCGCCTTTTCGTGGTGAACAACACGATGTGCCAGCTCTAGTTTTCAGTTCCTCTAGACTTGAGGAAAACTTCATTTCTTCTTTTAACTGCTGCAATTTCCTGCGATTTGGTTGATTGTAACTTTGAAATAGTGCAACGAGAAGCTCGACTTTATGTTCACTATTCAGAGACTGGAGGTCAGTATCTGGCCTTCTGGGGTGGAAGGGTTACCTGCGGGAGGTGTACTCCCAAAACGACGCACGACCTTGAAAAAAGTCCCTGCTAAAATATCACATTGACTAAGGGTAACTATAAAAACGTTCACGCTCACGAAGTTAGGCTGTAATAAAATTTACCAATATCGAATTTGTTAATAGAAAAAAAAAAGGTCTGAGGATGACCTGTTTTCGGACTTCTTGCTTTTTGTCAGGCCCCTCGAACTAAGAACGGTGAGGTTAAGCCGTGCCGGATACCGCTAGGCCTTTTTGGTTGTTTAACGCAGTCTCATCGGTAAAGCCGAGTGAACTGGCAGGCCCGTGGGTTCAGAGGGCTGGGCTCATCACATCACTCCCTGTAATTTTTGTTTCACTTAAAAAGCTGGTAATACTAGGTCTTGTCTTCGCCAGATCCAGTCTTCGCTAGGCTAATCATCTGAGAAAACCATGTTACCTCTATAAGCCATATCTATTTTGACGATACTGATCGAAACTTCCTGCTTTACTTCTGCCAAATTTCCTGTTTCGGCCGAATTCCGAGCGAACTACTTGTCCAGCAAAAAAAATAAAGTTCAGAAACGAATTCAGCGCATCTCCTTATCCCTATAAAGAACATCTGATCAACTTCAAATAAAACTTTAACTTATAAAAAAATCCGGTTTCAACCGGATTCCGGACGAACTATATGTCCGGTTAAAAAATGATTGTCATATACAGATTCAGCGTCTCTTCTTACCCTCAAATCTGTCATCTAATTAACTTCAAATAAAACTTTTACTTTTAACAAATTTTCCGGTTTTGGCTGGATTCCGGGCGAACTACTTGTCCGGCGAGAAAATGGTTTTCACCATCGTGTTCAAAATGTCTTCTTACCCCTAAAGCGATCATCTAATCAACTTCAAATAAAACTTTTGCGTTTAACAAATTTTCCGGTTTCGGTCGGATTCCGGGCGAACTACATGTCCGGCTAGAAAATGGTTTTCACCATCGTGTTCAGCATGTCTTCTTACCCGTAAATCGAACATCTAATCAACTTCAAACAAAACTTTTACTTTTAACAAACTTTCCGGTTTTGGCCGGATTCCGGGCGAACTACTTATCCGGCGACAAAATGGTTTTCACCATTTCAAATTCAGCATATGTGTTAGCTTAAAATCAGCCGATTTTTCGGTCAAGTGCCATGCAGCGATTGCAATTTCTGTCCGTCCGTCGGTCTCTCTGTAGGTTGGTCGGTCCGGGTTTTGCTAGTTCGGGTACTTCCACATAAGCTAGGACGATGAAACTTGGCAGGCATAGCAGGGACCCCGAATGATTAAGTTAGAAATAGTCACTTTCCCGATTCGAACATCGTGGGGGTAGTGAAGGGAGGGGGAATCCGGAATATATAGGAATTTGCAACTTTTGACCGGGTGATCGGATCTTAATGAAACTTGATATTTGGAAAGAAATCAAGCCCCAAACGACCCGATTAAAACCTGAACCGGATCCGCTGACTGTGGGGGGGGGGGGGGTGATTGACATAATCCGAATATGAAAGTTATTTTCGCATCGGACAAGTAGTTCACCCGGAATCCGGCAAAAACCGAACACAAAGTTTGTCAATTATTTTCCTGTGAATTATTTTCGTTTAGTGGTTCATGACGATGCGATGATTAGCGCGATTTGTAACGTAATAGTAGTGATTCATCTTCGCCTCTTCTTCGCTTCTTGCTTCTTACTTCTTACTTAATCCTTCGTTATTAGATTTTGGTAGCCTACTGACTAAATGAAATGAAGATGATAAAATTTTATTTAGGCACTTTAAGAAGAGGAAAATAGCGGAGTACAGACAAAGAAAAGGAAAAAATACACTGAGCTTTCAAACATTAAAAAAAAGAGAAGGAACTAATCGGGTCTAAAAAATCTTCTTCCAAAATGAAATGACAATATCTTGGACTTATGATATCACTGTTACTGACTGAAACTGAACAGAGGAGTCGCTGTTTGTGAGTTGGATATTTTGTGGGTTCGAGCTTTGTCTTGAAAATGTCATAGTTTATTTTTGTATGTGTTGTATATTCCTGGTCGGCCGGTATTCGATTTTGAATAAATAATAACCCCTCATTGTTTGCAGAAACGTCGAGTTTTCCGCTGCACGTGGAGAGGGTGCACTTCGCTTACGCCATCTGGAAAGATGATAGAAAAGCACATCCGACTGGTACACCTGGGGTAAGTGCAGTGTTGTCAGTATCAACGGTGATACCGTATGGGGGTTCCCAACCAAGATGCAACTTCCTACGCTGTTGTTTCATAACGTTCAGACAAGGATGTGTGATATGAGATACCTGTTGACACCCGATTTACCTCCGATAGCCTACTAATTCACTCTACAATCTTCCCATCCATTCTTCTTCCCGAAAATCCGCATTTCATAGTTGAAATGTCGATATATATATATTTTTACGATTGCCTTGCTTATGCTTTACGCGACATGTCAGGTTCCAATCATTGTCTTCAAGAAGTTTATTGGTCAGAAGACCGATTTTTCAAATTTTGCCGCGTTTGGCGTTCCAGGCAATGGTTCAAGAGGGGATCTAAACAGCCAAAGCTTGTGTAGTTCGCTATAAGTGGAGTGGAGGTTCACAGCGGTTAATTATCTTAAGACTATCGTAGCAGAACTTGGTGCGTATCGTACCACTACTTGGTGCAAGTCGTCCTTTAATATCCTCTCGTTCTTAGGCCCAAACCGTCTTCCTCAACGGACTTCAGCGACCATGAAGAAGACTTCTACTATACCGAAGACGAAGCCGACGATCATGCCTCATTGGCTGTTGAATCGCCTAGCCCCTCCTACCATTCGAGGTCGTATCAGGAGACGGGTTACTACCTAGAAGAAGCTCATAACAGGAAGAGCTATGGACCTACACTTTCTCATATGGACATGGCCAGACCACCATACGAAGGTTAGTTCGCTGCCACCAGTTTATCATTTTAATGATTTCGGTTCCAGGATGTTCTGTTCCTAGTTGTTGACAAGCGTATTCATACCAGGATTACTCGGTGGTCTTCTCCCCAGAATAAATCAGATTTTGTGTTGAATTTCCTTCAACTGGTTGTGTTTTCTAGATCCCGAATACCTCAACACTACCGCTGGTGCCTATTTCCCCCACTCAACCGAGAGGCCATCTGTGATCACACAACCAAGCCGGACTAGAAGCGTGTCTTGGAGTGCGGGAAACGCTGACGCCGGATCTATGGTAAGTGTGGCGGAAAGATTTTTATAAACGACACGTAAAGCTGATGCGACTTCTTTCTCCTTCCGGCATACCAGGCATAATTATTCCTTCAGCCCAAGCTGACTGCGAATCACCTTTGATAGCACTAAAAAAATAGGTCAGCTGAAATTTATTTTAGCGATACTTTGCCCCTTCTTGGTAAGGGTCCTCTTCAGGCTGCAGCTTGGAAAACGAATCTGCGATCCTGGAGGATGTGAGAGGATGTCATCAATCGAATAGATGGATAGATCAGTGTATTTCAAGACCCCCAGGGTGTATTCAATTCAGTCAATTAAAGACTTTTATTCCGGCCAGAAGCCATAAACAAACGCTACAAAAACAAGCAAACAAAAATAAATAAAGTGGTACAAGATCACAGATCAGCCGCAGCCTTCTTTCTTGTACATTTTAACCCAAACGGACAAAGACAGGCGAAGCCACGGGTTACATAATGCCACGATTATGCAGTTGTGCGATAATAGCAACCGATCTCTCAGAGACGTACGATGCGCGTATGCCAACTGAGAAAAGTTCATAACGCGGTAATCGTCGAACATCTCTGTAGCACTGCAAAAACGCGGGAGACGATGCAGAAATCTGAAGCTATCATTATAAGCAATGCGCATTTCACTCAGACTTAGTTTGGTGCAGTTGTTGATAAGAGACAAACCAAAAATGCTCGAAAATGCACAAAATAACAACAAAAATACAACTTACACGCTCAGACTTCTTCTTAATTCCATACATTTATCTATATAACACTACTCAGAATGTCAGGAAGTGACAAAATGACACCAGCTTAATACTTTGTTTTAAAATCAGAAAGCTTCGAACGTCTACGAAGAAAATGGTCCAAATCTTCTTTAGTGTGGGCAAGCATATGGAACTAGAAGGATTCATTGCTCTGTCTTTCGCTAGTGACGGTGACGAGTCCGAGACCCCGCTCTCGCAGCTAACCCATGACACTCGTCCGTTTCGTCTGGCTTCTTACCGTTATCCGGTTCGAAAGCGAAGACTAGTGATCTTGCTTTTCCGTACTCACCGCACCCAGTAGATGTATGCTTCTTTGAACGTTAGTTAACTTTGAACATTGCCATTTCCGTCCACTTGCAGTGACAAAAGTCAACCATCAGTCAGCTAAAGTAGTAACTTAAGGCCACTTAAGGGCTCCTAAGAAAACCTGAATGGGTGTTTTCGGTCTTCTACCATCTAGCCCATAACTGCAATTTTGTCAGACAATCAAAGATTATGGAAGAATTTAAAGGCACAGAAAACTTGACTACGCAACTTTCGGTCATCAAACCGACCTGGGGGGGGGGGGGGGTAGATAAATATACAGGGACTTATTGTCGACAGGACCCCCCTTCTTTTTTATCTCGAACCCCCTCCTTAGTGTTTCCAAAGCTAGCTGGCAGGCCCTTGCCCCTTATGCACTGTAATTATGCACTTATGCGCTGTAAAAGTTCGCCTTTGGCCGTGTTGACTGACACATTGGGATAGTGGTCAAGAGGTCGTGCGATCGATTCCTATTCCCGGCACACAAACCTTTTGCTTTTTTCTGCCAACTCAAAAGTCGAATTCTCGGAAACTGCCCGGAAACTGCAATGGTCGTAATGAGAATTTTTCTTACTCTCAATATCGACTCAGGGTACATTCTTGATATGTCAGCTAGCACCCCGAGTCAAGTTTGAGTCAAGTTTTCTGTTCCTTTAAAAGAGTCGTTGCGTGCATATAGGATAGTCGAAAAATAACCCTTGCGGAATCTTTTTTCCTAAGTTCATAAGACCAGAGGAATCTCTACGTGGCCACATCGTTCGGTTATCAGTTCGTACCTTGATAGAATTGTAAGACAGAATCTATATTCAGCTCGGGCCTCCTGTTTCCAGGACACGGGGAAATCTAATGGCATATTTATATCAGTGTTTCTTTTTCCCAGAAAACTGTCAAAACTGGAAGGACCACAAAGCCAAGTTCCCGCCGGAATCGGGATGGAAAAAAAGTGCAGGAAAGTCTATGGATTGGAACATCGGCAACTGTGGTGTACTCAGTGCAAATGGAAGAAAGAGTGTACACGATTTGGCAGAGGGATTCATGTAGCGACCAAGCCTATGCAACGGTAATTTAACGGCAAGCTAGACCGTTTATTTTCCAACGCCAAACGAAACGTTGTGATTCCCACTAAATACACCGTTTAACGTCATATGCGGGCTCGAGTCCGCTTGATTCTCGCGGTCGCAAGACACTCGAGGGTTGTTGAAGTGACACAAACCGTGTGAGGTTTTATTTAGTGACTATGCCTTTCGGATATTCAAAGTATTGTAGACTATCTAGATACTGAAGCGAAGCCTGCCAGGCTAGAGTGAAGATATGCCGTCGTGTATGGGTTCCAAACCTGGGCTTTCAGAATGGTCAATAGTGTTGTGCTGAAAATACAAGTTGTATTTAACCGCGATGATAACACTGTACCGTTATCCGTTTTTTGTTTGCATTATCGACGTTATTTTGCTTTTGTGTCGTTATTACTGCCTTAGATTTTCGCAAGTAGTTTCAGTCGTGAAGTTGGTGCGTCTAGTGTTTTTAAGTCCTTGAGTGCTCATGGTGTACTAGTCCCTAAAGCCCTCGCAGTCTAAATAGCCATGCCCAAAAACGAAGTGAAGATCAGACATTAATATCCTCCCCCCTTCCTTTCACCTAAAAGATATCTTAGATTAAAACATACAAAATTGTAAGTAGTAAGGTCCTCTGACCGTCGTGACTCTCAACGTCATACGAAGCCACCTTCTACTTCAGGTGGTGTCTTCAGTCCCAGTAGTTGAGCAGTTTGAGATTAAGGCAGAACCGACACCGTTCTATCTACGAATGATTCCCTCTCAGTGCCATAAAAGGGTAGTGTGCGAAGTGAAACCCTATTTTCAACAGGATTACGGCACTGTAGCACAGGGAGTGATTTGCCCTGGAACCGGGAACGATGGTTGAAAAGTCGAGGGCCCTTAGCTATAGAGAGGATTTCGCCATTTCCAAATTAAATCAGAATTCCAGACTATATCCCGGGTATGCATAAGTTTGTATCTCTGTGTTTCCGAAAATCGGTTCCTTTGAGTTCTTTGAACGCGAACGCCTGCTACGCGTTTTAATAAAAGGAGCTCGACTAACCTCTATCATATATTGGAACAATAATACATCTCCTGTTGCCTAGGTGATCAATAAGGACACTTTGTCCTCCTCCTGAACTCACCAAGAATCCAGATACCAGATTTAGATCTATCTCTTTCCCTTTGCCTTTCCAAGGCGATAGCTCAACTTTCAATTCACTCCTTTATAGTACATGATTCTTTACCCCCCCCCCCCCCCCCCCAGTGCACAGTTGAAGTACAATCAAGAAGCCATATCCAGACGCGGAAACAAGTTTAACCTCAACCCCTCGAGATGGCATTTTAGAAAGGCTTAAAATTTGTCCATTGGTTGTGACGTATCATTTTACATGGGCATTATAGGCCTAGCATTTTGTGTAGACTGTAGAGTCTTGAGTATCGAGGGAGAGAGAGTCGAGGAAGAATGTTTCGAGAATATCTCATTTCGAACTGGTGTGTTCTGTAAAGCGGCATTTAGACTGGTGAGTCCAGGTTAAATCCTATTTATTCGTATACACTGATACACTTAACACACATGTGCGGTAGAGAACACTTTATTTTAATTTATTTACTCGCTCAGTGCACGAGGTGGCAAGTGGAGTAGCTAGAACGATGAAGACGAATTCTGACAATTACATTACCAATGGAAATTGTGGTATTCCAAAACGTTAGTGATGGATACCTATGACATCGCAAAAGTTGTCCGTCTGTCTGTAAGCACGATAACTCTCGAGGAGAATGAGATAGTTTGATGAAACTTGGTGTGAGGATTCTTTGGGTCAAGAGGAAGGTCGAGTTCGTAGATGGGCACTGTAGCCCTACATTTAGGGGTGGTGAGGGAGGCGGTTCAAATGAAGGGGCAAACAAAATACTTTGAAACAGCTACTGTGATAGTCGACATGCTGGACACGATGTTGAAAACTATTTTCTCGCCGGACAAGCAGTTCGCCCGGAATCCGGCCGAAACCGGAAAGTTTGTTAAAAGTAAAAGTTTTATTTGAAGTTAATTAGATGTTCGATTTAGGGGTAAGATGACATGCTAAACACGATGGTGAAAAGCATTTTCTCGCCGAACAAGTAGTTCGCCCGTAATCTGGCCGAAACCGGAAAATTTGTTAAAAGTAGTATTTGAGGTTGATTATAGATGATAGATTTAAGGGTAAGAAGAGACACTGAATATGTATTTGACAATCATTTTTTACCCGGACCTGAAGTTCGTCCGGAATCCGGTTGAAACCGGATTTTTTTATAAGTTAAAGTTTTATTTGAAGTTGATTAGATGTTCTTTATAGGGATAAGGAGATGCACTGAATTTGTTTCTGAACTATCTTTTTTTGGCTGGACAAGTAGTTCGCTCGGAATTCGGCCGAAACCGAAAATTTGGCAGAAGTAAAGCAGGAAGTTTCGCTCAGTATCGTCAAAATAAATATGGCTTATACAGGTTTATCTGAACTTAATTTTCTCAGATGATGAGCCTGGCGAAGACTACTGGATCTGGCGTAGACAAGACGTAATTGTCTGGGTCAAATATTAAATTTTTGGGATCCCATTGAAACCTTTGGTCTTGTTCTAATCGGACTTGAAGGGTTCGTGGAAGACATCATGAAGCCGCGACAACTCCGTTAAATAAAACGCTAAACATGATTTTTAGTGTTAATATTCGCGAAAAAAAAGATCGTAAGGGAAACCGGCAGAACATCTTACGTGTTATCTGTTGAAATTGTGCTTCCTTGTGTTGAATGTTCTCAGAATTCTGACAGTGTACTAGGCTAAATAGGCGTTCGTCAAACATCCAATCACTGTGATGAATTGGAATGGAGGAACCAAAGAAGATTCTGTTAAACAGATTCACCCTGACGATGGCGTCGCTAATCACCTTTCTGAACACCGCTTAACTCTGCTACTTGAAAACTAATGTATGGACAAATGGAGCGTGTCCGAAAGCTTTCACGACTGTAAATGCTGCATTTTTATTTTCTTTTTCGTCGGAAACCTTATATGCCGCATTAAATGCAACATTTACAGCACTACAAGCTTTCGGACACGTTCTTTATTTCTTCTCTGATACTTCTAATTCCGAAATTTAGCCTTAATCGCCAGCTCCCCAGTTTCTTCTTGAAACTTCAGCGTAAAATTTAGCATCTTCGCTGAATTGTTCGATGAATTTTATGCTGAATTAATGCTGCATTAACTGAGCGAAAATTTAAGTCCGAAAGTGAAATGCTGTATTAATTCAGCATTTCCGTTCGTTTCCGAGCTTTCGGACACGCTCATGGGCTTTCCTCCTACTATTTGGAAAGACATCAAGCCCCAAACGACCTCTACTGTACAAGAGTTCTTTAGTTGTATATGTGGTATAAATTTTGTGGATTTTGAAGAGCCCGCTGTTGGTTCTCAAATGCTCCCAAGTTTTACGCTGACAACGTGGTCACTCGCCACGAACCAGTCCTGCTACGGAAGTTCAAAGTTCTCCACGGGCTTTTGTGTTGGTTCCTGGAATGTCATCCAGAAAGAGTAGTTCGGCATTCAAATAGCGTTAGGCAAATTGTGTTCTAACCAGTCTAAGTCTTGAAATGGACCTGTGAAAACCTGATTGCCCACGCTTTGTTAAAATGAGGGGATGATGGGCCATGTTTCGGTACGAGTGGTTCACATTCCCGAGCGTTGTGTGTGCGCCAAGACTAGTCGAATGCGGAACCCCTCGTCTCGATAAATGTTTAGTAGGATTGTACGTATGTGGTATCGTAGGCTGCCTGAGCACCGAGACTGAAACAAAGCACTGCCAAAGATGGTTAAGAGGGTGCAACCCCCTTCCTCTTTTGAGGGTCCGCTGCGGTTAAAATTTTGTCGGACGACGAAGTGATTTTTGGGATCCCAAAACGTTAGTGACGGATACCTGTGACATCGCAAAAGTTGTCTGTCTGTCCGTCCGTCCGTCTGTACGGTCTATAACTTTCGAAGGGAATGAGATATTTTGATGAAACTTGGTGTGAGGATTCGTTGGGTCAAGAGTAAGGTCAAGTTCGTAGATGGGTTCTGTAGCCCTATATTCAGGGGCGGGGGAGGGGTTTTAAATTAAGGGGCAAACAAAATATTTTTAAACAGCTAATATGATAGTGGTTTATGGGGTAAGCAGACATGCTGAACACGATGGTGAAAATCATTTTCTCGCCGAACAAGTAGTTCGCCCGGAATTCGGCCAAAACCGGATACAAAATGTGTCGACCAATTTTCGGCTACCCCTTTTCTTCAAAATAGTATATAGCTCTGTATAATAGTATAGCTCTGCGCAGAACGCGTACTCAATGAACCTAAGAGCTAGTTGTTTTCGGAGGTCGAAGGGGTTGGTAAAAGAGAAGGTGGTTGCGGGCTATATAACAGTTGGAAAGTTTAGAGGGATTGACAACTTAAGTAGAAGGGTGAACACTGAAACCAAAAATAGACTGATCCCAATTGTGAGAAAAGTAGGGGATTTCTAATGGTTTCATGGTCTAATAATAGGCTGTTAGACCATAATCATCTTCGGCAATGAGGGGTTCGTAGTTTTGTTTACTTGGTGTACCTACAATTTGTTTCCTGTGCTTTATATGGTACGAACAATATGGTACCACGTCTATCACGAGGACATGGACTCGTAAGTAAGAATCGGTTGCTAGAATCTTTGGTGATGAGGGGTTGCCAACTTTTGCTAGTTGGTATACCTTTTATTTTTTTGCCAGTGTATTTCATGGTAAGAACGATACGGTAGATAAGTTTCAAGCCCTTTTTGTCAAGGATGGCTGAAATACACTCACAATAAATGTAGCTGACGTATCCGTTTTGCAGTGTTACCGGCAGTAGCCCAATTATTTATTAGAAAAAGAGAGTTACTGGGTTCATCAGGAACAAAAAAAAATATGACGTATAATATCGGCATAAAACTAAGAAAAAAAAAGATAAAAAACGATACCATGTTTATCACGCAGAGATGGACTGTAAGTAAGAGTCGGTTGCTAGAAGGCCTTCGCGAGGGGCTTGAAACTTTAAACTTTGATCTGTTTCTAAATATTACAAGTAAAGAGTATTGATCTATCAACATGATATATTAGATTTTTGGGATCCCATCGACACCTTTGGTCTTGTTAGACCTGCGTTTAGTTGCTTTGCCGGAAGAAAAATCCTTGCTGCCCTTACTGGTACGAGGCGCGAAAAATGACACGATGTAGCAAACTTCTTATTCTTCGTTTAGGACTTTTAAATTTTCGACGAGAGACAGCTATTGTTTAGCAGACCGTTTGAGTCTTTTGTATAATCATCTTGACCCCAGAGTTTTTTAATCGTTGTACAGCGGCATCTAAGAAAGTTACTAAACGAAGCTTCGCGAGCTTCGAGGTTTGTTTGGTCCTAAAGTAATATCGTTGAATGTGTCTTTTTTGCTCGTAACTCTTCTGCCAATGTTTCGGGTCCAGAGCGGAGTATCTGTCTTGTTGCGTATTGTATTTGATGTTTTATTTGACTCTTTCGATCTGAGCGTGTATTTCTTTGGTGTGGTTTCAATGACTGATTTTAGTTCTGAGATGGATGTCTTTCAGTGAATACAAATTTTGTGCCACTACCATGCTCTGATCCTTAGCACCGCGCATGCTCTCTAGCGTGCACATGCGGATGCTATTGTTCTGAATGGGAGGAGGTGAAACGGGAGGACTGTTGGCCTCGTCCCCTTTAGAAGCTTCGCGAGCTGTAGGTTTGAGGTATGGCCGTCATAGGTATGGTCACTGGCCATCTAGCGGATTTTTACAAAAACTTTGTCAAAACTATATGGTGGCGCCATGTATCCCGCGTTTATTTCAAATGGGAGGAGCTTCAGACCTGGACTTGGCCACGCCTCTTATAGAAGTATGCAGAGTAAACATTTATCAAAGTTTTAAGCATAGCTTACGCCATCTAGCGAATTTGAGCGGAACTAAACGCGCCATCTATTGTTGCACTGGCCATCTAGCGGATTTTTACAATTACTACGTCGAAACTTTATGGTGGCGCCATCTATTCTGTATTTATTCCAAATAGGAGGAGCCTCAGAGTTGGGTCTTGGCCACGCCTCTTTTCTAAAAGTAGGCGGAGTCAACATTTATTGAAATTTTTAGCATAGCTTACGCCATCTAGCGGATTTAGGAAGAACTAAACATGCCGGTGGCGCCATCTATTCTGCGTTTATTTCAAATGGGAGGAGCTTCAGACTTTGGTCTTGGCCACGCCTCTTTTCTAAAAGTAGGCGGAGTCAACATTTATTGAAATTTTTAGCATAGCTTACGCCATCTAGCGGATTTAGGAAGAACTAAACATGCCGGTGGCGCCATCTATTCTGCGTTTATTTCAAATGGGAGGAGCTTCAGACTTTGGTCTTGGCCACGCCTCTTTTCTAAAAGTAGGCGGAGTCAACATTTATTGAAATTTTTAGCATAGCTTACGCCATCTAGCGGATTTAGGAAGAACTAAACATGCCGGTGGCGCCATCTATTCTGCGTTTATTTCAAATGGGAGGAGCTTCAGACTTTGGTCTTGGCCACGCCTCTTTTCTAAAAGTAGGTGGAGTCAATATTTATCGAAATTTTTAAGCATAGCTTACGCCATCTAGCGGATTTGGGCAGAACTACAGGTCCCGCCCACTTTCCGAAGAGGGCGTGGCCAAGAACTAACTTTTTAGCTCCGCCTATTCAGAAAAAAAGGGAAATAGATGGCGACACAGTACAGTACCTAGTTTTTTCTAAATCCGCCAGATGGCATGTGCTATACTTGAGGCTTGTAATCTTCTTTCGGTTATCTGAAAAGGGGACGGGTCAAACAGTCTTTTAGCTCTTTACATTCGGAACAAGCATCACCATATGCACGCTAGATGGCAGATCGGAGCTTCCTCGCTTCTCGGAGCAGGATACTTAGTAAGCCTTTGTCCAAAGGTTTTGTTTTCCCTCGATACTACTTATAGACGCAGTTACACACTTTATTGGAAACCAAATCATTTAAGAGAACAGCGAAGGCTAACTGGATTACTTCCTCTAGGTCACAAAAACCGTGTCGATTGGAAATAGAACACGGAGATTCCGTGTTAAAAATGTAACATTATAAAGCCAAAGTTTAGCGTCGCACTCGGTTCGCTGACACACAAATTTCGTCGCAAAATTCAGAATCCACGAAAGCAGCGTTTTGACTCAAAGCGCACGCAACAACTTTGTTTTTATACTCCACTACGAACCTTTTCCACAAAACTGGTTTACAAATTCGGGCGGAATTCCACAATCTGCGCCATATTGCGTCCAAAACGAAACTCAACAATCCCAACTCCCAAACAGTAGGAGAACTACAACTCACTAAAATCACTGGTCCGTCCACGCACAACTAAACGGTCCGTACAATAAAACCACTAAGTCAAGACACGGACAGATCGTGCGCCCATACTGCTCTCCATAGGCAATTTATCAGGCGGTGATGTGAGCAGTTGTTGCAGCAAAGCCAACTGGCGTGGTTTTCAAGTTTCCAAGACCGCGTTTCGGCGGCATGATAAGGTGCTAGCTACCACTCTTGGCACATGAACCTGGAAATAAGAAAAACTCATGTGACATACTCATGACCCAACCAGTATACTTTCAGAAGTTTCATAACAGATAACAGAAGGATGCGCCGTTTCATCAGACAACACTTTGTCTTGGGATGTAATCTGTTGTGATTTTGAAAACGTTAAATCAATGTTATACATAGCGAGGAACAGCACTTCCGCATAAGCTAGGTCGACGATAACTTGGCAGGCATATCAGGGACCCCAAATGATTAAGTTGGCAATAGTCACTTCCCCGATCCAAGTATCATGGGGGGAGTGGAGGGAGGGGGTTTCCGGAGTCTTCAGGTATTTCTAACTTTTGAACGGGTAATCGGATCTTAATGAAACTTGATATTAGGAAAGACCTCGTGCCCCAGACGACCCGATTAAAATCCGGACCGGATCCGGTGATCTTGGAGGAGCTGAAGGGGAGAGCCGGAAATCTTGTGAAACGATCGGAGAGGAGGGATTGGGATGAAACTTGGTGGGAAGAGAAAGTACAAGTCCTAGATACGTGATTGGCATAACCGGACCGTATCCGCTCACTGTGGGGGAGTTGGGAGGATCCGAATTTTTAATGATCCTGCGAGTTCGGTACGGTACTTCATGTGCTAGGACGATGAAACTTGGCAGGCGTGTCAGGGACCTGATCAGATTGATATGAAAATAGTCGTTTCCCCGATCCGATCATCTGAGGGGGGGGGGCGAAGGGAGGAGGGTTCCAGAAAAGTGAGGTATATTTAACTTACGAACGGGTGATCGGATCTTAATGAAACCTGACATATAGAAAGATCTCATGTCTCAGATGTCTCATTTTAAATCCGGACCGGATCCGGTGACACTAGGGGGAGTTGGAGGGGGTAACCGGAAACATTTGGAAACGCATAGAGTGGATGGTTCGTGACGAAACTTGGTGGGAAGAACAAGCACAAGTCCCAGATACGTGAATGGCATAACTGGACCGGATCCGGTCACTGTGGGGGAGTTGGGGGGTCCAAATTTCTGGTGATCCCGCGAGCGAGGGGTTGTTCACTCCCAAAATGGTTGTACAGTGGTGCCCGGGTGAGCCCAGCCGGTTCCATAAATCACAAATCTGGTGACACTAATTTATTGAACATTCAAAAAAAAAAAAAATTATTTGAGAAAGGCAGAACCCAAAATGCCAATTAGATTAATTTACCTATTATATTTCTCAATACTCAGTCGGCTCTTCAGTATCCTACCCTAATACACTTCTACGTTTTCTTGGAAACTACTTGAAATTTCAGACTCGAAGTAAGGGCGGTACGCGACACAGCCAATCAAATCTTATCTCAACTTCGGGACACTAACGTGGAAATACTTGAATGAAAAAATCTTATGAATCACCTCCAGTCTAGTATACTAGTATACTAGCCCTTTTTGGGAACCACGATAACTCTCGAAGGGAATGAGATATTTTGATAAAACTTGGTGTGAGGATTCTTTGGGTCAAGAGTAAGGTCGAGTTCGTAGATGGGGCCTGTAGCCCTAAATTTAGGGATGGGGGAGGGGGTTTAAATTAAGGGGCAAACAAAATGTTTTGAAACAGCTAATGTGATAGTGCTAATGTGATAGTCGATTGTGGGGTAAGAAGACATGCTGAACACGATGGTGAAAACCATTTTCTCGCCGGACAAGCAGTTCACCCGGAATCCGGCCGAAACCGGAAAATGTTAAAAGCAAAAGTTTTATTTGAAGTTGATTAGATATTCGATTTAAAGGTAAGAAGACATGCTGAACACGATGGTGAAAACCATTTTCTCGCCGGACAAGTAGTTCGCCCGGAATCCGGCCGAAACCGGAAAAACTTTTACAGCAAAAGTTTTATTTGAAGTTGATTAGATGTTCGATTAAAAGGTAATGCTGAACACGATGGAGAAAACCATTTTCTAGCCGGACAACCAGTTCGCCCGGAATCCGGAGGATACCGGAAAATTTGTTAAAAGCAACATTTTTATTTGAAGTTGAATAGATGGCAGATTTAGGGGTAAGAAGAGACGCTGAATCTGTATATGACAATCATTTTTTACCCGGACATATAGTTCGTCCGGAATCCAGTTGAAACCGATTTTTGTTGTATAAGTTATAGTTTTATTTAAGTTGATTAGATGTTCTTTATAGGGATAAGGAGATACGCCGAATTTGTTTCTGAACTTTCTTTTTTTGCTGGACAAGTAGTTCGCTCGGAATTCGGCCGAAACCGGAACTTTGGCAGAAGTAAAGCAGGAAGTTTCGATCAGTATCGTCAACATAGATATGGCTTATACAGGAATATCTGAGCTTGGTTTTCTCAGATGATTAGCCTGGCGAAGACTGGATCTGGTGAAGACAAGACCTAGTTGTCTGGATCAAATATTAAATTTTGGGATCCCATCGAAACCTTTGGTCTTGTTCATGCAGGGTGCTCAAAGACGGAGGTTCGCGTCCTATTGGTCGGTTATAACGCGTACTTCAAGGAACGCGTCATAGCTGACCAATAAGACCCGAGACTACCTCTCTGTTTACAAACTTTCAAGGCTTCAAACTCTCATAAACAGAACAATTTGCAAAAGTTGTACTATTCCAACAAGAAGAACCCAGAATTCCAACAACTATCTGACTGACAGCAGCTATCCAAGGTCGGTAATTTAATCTCAAAGTCGAAAGTCCTATACTTCATAATGTTAAATTTTTTCGTTATTCTCCCGCCGTTTTCGTCGGATATGGTGCAATCTCTCTATTGTGTGAATAGGAGCAACAAGCTTCTCAACACAACAATTTTTATTCTTCTTCTTTTCTAAATTTCGTCACGCGCATCGATTTATCATTCACAAAAAAAAAAATCATAGATGGCACTTTTTTACATTTTTTATTTCGGTGCCCAGCCGGTGCCCAGGGAGGGTGTACAGTGGTGCCCAGCGAGTGAGCAACCCCTCGCCCGCGAGTTCGGCATTTCCCGATGTGCTAGGACGATGAAACTTGAAAGGCATGTCAGGGATCCCAACAGATTGACTTGAGAATAGTCGTTTCCCCGATTCGACCATCTGGGGGTGGGATGGAGGGAGGGTAATCGAGAAAATTGAGGTATTTTTAACTCTACGAAATATTCGTCCGGCGAGAAAATGGTTTTACCCATCGTGTTCAGCATGGTTTCTTACCCCTAAATCGAACATCTAATCAACTTCAAATGTGCTAGGACAAATGTGCTCCCGATGTGCTAGGACGATGAAACTTGAAAGGCATGTCAGGGATCCCAACAGATTGACTTGAGAATAGTCGTTTCCCCGATTCGACCATCTGGGGGTGGGATGGAGGGAGGGTAATCGAGAAAATTGAGGTATTTTTAACTCTCTAACGGATGATTGGATCTTAATGAAAATTGATACTTAGACCTCGTGTCTCAGACGTCCTACTTCAAATCCGGACCAGATCCGGTGGCTTTGGGGGAGCTGGAAGGGGGGAACAGAAAATATTGGGAAACGCTTATTGAGCGGAGGGATCGGGATGAAACTTGGTCGGAAGAACAGTCATAAGTCCTAGATAAGTCATTAACATAACCAGACCGGATCTGGGCACTGTGGGGGACTTGGGGAGGGGGGTCCGGAGTTATGGCAATCCGGCGAGTTCGGTACTGCCTGATGCACTAGGACAGATTTTACTGACATTTTTAAACAGTAATCATTACTTTCGTCGGAGCAGAATTTCAACACGTCAAAGTTGTTTTCCAAAATGTTAGACTACGAATCTGAGTCTTAAAGTGTAAACGAAACCCGACAATTCCTGTTTCAATCATTTTCAAACAAAAAGTTCGTCTTCGTTTCAGGAATCCTGTGTGACGAGTAAAGATTACAGGTTGAAAAACTAGCTGTAGGCTAGATCTTACATGAGAGGCTTCTGTAGAGAGAAAGAGCCAATACAACTTATAAAAAAGGCAAGTATGGAAAATAAAAAACTCCTGGAAAAATCGGAAAATCGGGTCAACTACCAGAATTTTATTTTCTAGAAGATATTACCGCAGGTTTGTCTTCCTAGCCTGGGCCTCAAGAGGATCCTTGCCAAGAAGGGCCAAAAATTTCGCCAGAATAAGTCTCCACGACCCGCGCGTTTGGCGCGATTCTCAGTCAGCTTCGACTAAAGGAAGACACACTAGAAACGATACAAAGCCTTTAAAGTCTAATTGGAAAGCCAGCTTATTTTTATATCTTAGATTTTAATGCACTAAGTCGCGTTATATCTAAGGGGTGTTTTTTGGTTCACCTTGGACTCGTGTAGTGGCTGATGTGGTTTCGAGGGTGAGGCCACAGCAGTGGCATTCAGAATATACGATGGCTAATATTGAAGTGAAGGTCAGGAAATGTTCAACTCCAGATTGTGAGGCCATGTCTACCCAATGAATTTTTTCCAGAATTAGGTTGTATGAAGCTGTTGCGAAAAAGTAGCATGCAGTAGTAACTATTTCCACTGCATGCTACTAGCATGGGCACTGTTCTATTTTGTCATTCAAACAGGAACAGGCAAAAATGGGTAACATAAAAACAGAAACAGAAAGAAAACAGGAAACTTGAAAACAGGTCATGTTCTGTTTTAACAGAAATGATGAGTTCCAAAACAGGAACAGCTGTTCAACAGGCAAATAAAAACAGAAACGGCAATTTAAAACAGGTATTTCTATTTTTGATTTTACGTAGGTATTTTGTTGTTTATATGGCACTTGCTTTACGGTCAAGTGCCATTTACCGATCACTTTTCCGTCGGTCGGACGGTAAGTTCGGTATTTGCGAGTTAGGGTACTTGAAACTTGGCAGGCATATTAGGGACCCGACCAAACTAACTCAGAAATAGTCACTTGCCCGCCGACCATCGTGGGGGGGGGGAGGGAGGGGAGCCAGAATTCGGAATTTAGTGGCATGCATAACTTTCGAACGGATGATCGGATCTTAATGAAACTTGATATTCGGAAAGATGTCATGCCTCAGATGTCCCATTTCACGTCCGGACCGAATCCGATGAATGAAGAGGGAAGGGTCGCAGGGGGACCGAAAATCATATGACAAGCTTAGAATGGAGCGAATAGAAACTTGGTGGGAGGAACAAGCACAAACCCTAGGGATATCATTGACAGAACCGGACCGGATTCGGGTACTGTGGGGGAGTTAGGGGGGGGGGGTCATGAACAGGGGCGTCGCGAGGGGAGGGGGGGTGCGGCACCCCCCATCTTTCTGCGATTCGGTAAAATTTTGGGCCGGAGGAGGCCCAAAATTTCACTAAAATTATTCGGTATTTTTTCGATAGCTGAACTATTTGGTATATTTACGGGGATTCGGTAGTTTTACAGAATCCTAATAGGCTATCGGTACAAATCTATTCGGTATAGTGATCGGGATTCGGTATAATTGCCAGTATTCGGTAGTTATCACGAATTCGGTGAGAGAATTTACTGAAATTATTTGGTAATTTTTCGATGCCAGAACTATCGGTATATTTATGGAGATTCGGTAGTTACACAGAATCCCGAATAAGCTATCGGTCCAAAATAATACGGTATCATGATTGGGATTCGGTTTTTTATTCGGTATAATATCTAAGATTCGGTAGCTACCACGAATCACGACTTTTGTTCCAGTTTCGACGAAATTATACCAAATCCGAATATTTTTCGGTAGTCGTTCGATGCCAAAATAATTCGGTATAAAAACCGGGATATGGTAGTTATACAGAACCCGAACATGCTATCGGTCTTTTTTGGTATAACAACTTGGATTCGATAATTTGTTCGGTAGCCTATAGTTGCCAGGATTTGGGAGTACCACGAACTTCGAAACTCGGTGAAGCACTGGTCGCAGACAAAAGACTGATCTATGATTTCATCGAAAGTCATTACTTTTATCTTGGACCCCCCAGAAAAGATCTAATTAAAATGTTTCGAAAATTCCGCCTGCGGTGCTTTTCGTAAAATTCTCTATTTTGTGGTAGGGCGCTTCATTAACTTGGGTTTTAAGCCAGTTTTAGGATTGGGATTTCGAAACATTAAAAGCTAGAATCTGGACAGAAATAGTTAAATTTGGCAGGAAAAAGCTAACTTAAGAAAATCTCACCTGCGGCGCTATTGACTAGACTACAGTAGCTGCTGTTGCCGGAACGTCGGAACTTCTTAGAGTCTCGGAACTTAATCCACGGTCAATGATAGAATCTGTAAAGAGAAGCAAAGCACTTTAATTTTAGCATAAAAAAAAAATTCGCCTGCGGTGCTCGATTTGATTATCTCTTGGGTATAATAAATAGATAGAAGCTGTCACTGCAATCGTGCAAGGCAACATATTCTCCAACTGGGCTTCGCCAAAACGCCGCCTAATAGTTGGTTTATCGTCTTTCATGCTGCCCTTTAAAGCACAACTCTTACTAGAAATAGTATTTTCCCTATGAAATGGATCAGAAAAAAACATTTTCGAAAATACCATTACTTTCCATCTGAAATTAGCGATTTTCTTGTTAGCGCCTGTCGACTATGCTCAGCCTTCCTGCTCTCCGACGCGGCGGCTGGGCCCAGAACATTTGAAAACTGATCGCGCCGTGGTTCAAAAGTGTGAAAACTAAGCAAAAAAAGAAGCAATAAACTAAAGCTTCTCGGATCCTTATGTGTGAAAGAGTTGTGAGCAGACGTTGATGATCCCGGCAAACGTTTCGTTGTGTGACGGGCAAAACTCGGCAAGGCAAAAAAAGCGCTAAAATATCGTAGGCACAAAACGAAACAATGGAGAAAGATGGGGATTTTAGAAGCTTATAATTCTATATGGGAGCTAGATATATTTATAAAAAGCAGAATAAGCAAGAGGGGTCCTTTAATGTTACTCTTCCTACGTGATCGTTTCATGTCAAATTTTGGTCCTGCATCCCCCCCCCCTCCCCACCAAAAATGGACTTGCGACGCCCCTGGTCGTGAATCCCAGTGATCGCAATTTACGGTACTTCCAATGCTAGGACGATCAAACTTGGCTTGAACATTAGAGACATGACGTGGTTGGCTTAGAAATAGCTCCCTGATCCGACAATCATAGGGGGAGTGGAGGGAGGGGAATCCTGAATCCTAATAATCTGTTATATCTATAACTTTTGAACGATGATCGGATCATATTTAAATTTGATATTTGGAAAGACCTCATGTCTCAGATGCCCTATTTAAAGTCCGGATGTAATTCCATGAATGTTGGGGTGGGAGGTGGAGGGGAGAACCGGAAATCTTGTGACACGCTTAGAGTGGAGCGATTGGGATGAAACTTGGTTGGAAGAACAAGACAAGCACTAGATACATCAGTGACAGAACCGGACCGGGTTCGGGCACTGTGCGGGGAGTTGGAGGTGGGTCCGGAATTCCGGTGATCGCGAATCAAGGTACTTCCAGATGTGCTAGGACGATGAAACTTGGATTGGAAATTAGACACTTGACAAGATTGGCCTAGAAATTGCGAGTTCCCAGATCCGACCATTCCTTAAAGTACGAATCCTAACCGCAAAGTACAAACTAGACCAAAGGTATCGATGGGAACCCAAAAAATTAACATTTGACCCAGAAAACTAGGTCTTGTCTTCGCCAGATCCAGTCTTCGCCAGGGTAATCATCTGAGAAAATCAAGTTCAGATATACCTGTATAAGCCATATCTATTTTGACGATACTGATCGAAACTTCCTGCTTTACTTCTGTCAAATTTCCGGTTTCGGCTCCGAGCGAACTACTTGTCCAGCCAAAAAAAGATAGGTCAGAAACGAATAAGTTATGATTGTCATATACAGATTCAGCGTCTCTTCTTACCCTTAAATCTGTCATCTAATCAACTGTCATCTGTTATCTAATTAGTGGCTCGAAGTAAATCGAGCCACTAATCAAGTTCAAATAAAACTTTTACTTTTAACAAACTTTCCGGTTTTGGCCGTATTCCAGGCGAACTGCTTGTCCGGCGCGAAAATGGTTTTCACCGTGTTCAGCATGTCTTCTTACCCCACAATCGATTATCACATTAGCTGTTTCAAAAAAATTTGTTTGCCCCTTAATTTCAACCCCATCCCCCACCCCCAAATGTAGGGCTACAGAGCCCATCTACAAACTCAACCTTATTCTTGACCCAAAGAATCCTCACATCAAGTTTCATCAAAATATCACATTCCCTTCGAGAGTTATCGTGCTTACAGACAGACGGACAACTTTTGCGATGTCATAGGTATCCGTCACTAATGTTTTGGGATCCCAAAAATACTTTTAAGCAAAATAACATTTCCGTGATCCCTATGAGCCTATGATCATTTTAGTCTCAAGGGTTTTGCTTACAACTTGAATTCCTTATAAGTCCAATAATACTTTTAAGTAAAATATCCATTTTCGTGCTCCAGATGAGCTCATCATTATTTTTGCTTCAAGAGTTTTGATTACAAATGATCACAACAAACCCACGAATTGACAAATTCCTACTTTCATCCTCTGACCCAGCCTTGCAAGTGCCATATGAGCTTCCAGCTCTTGTTCTTCAGATGTTGAAAAATTCTCAGCTTTCATGTACAGAAACTGATGTACAGAACTGATGATGTGCCCGAAATCCTGTCAAGAATCTCAGTCGCAAACGACCGACCTTGAATTCCTGGTCGTTGGCTTATATTATTATTATTATTATTACTCTTTAATTCAGCCAAAAGCCATATACACAACGAAAAACACAACAACAACAAAAACAAATACACAAAAATCCATGGTTTTCATAATTAATTGTTAATTCTTGTAATGCGGATGTTGTTATGTTGCTGAGGTAGTCTTTATTTTTTGTTTAAATTTTGAACTTGATAGTTCTAGTCATTTGAAATCGCATTTGACTGCGCCTTTGGCCGGAATCCGGCCAAAACCGTAAAAATGTGAAAAGTTCAAAAACATGAAACAGTTCATGAATTTTAATCAAATTCATTTGAATCTGATAAAATGTTCGATGGAAGAAGACATGGTGAATCCGTATATCACATTTATTTTTTCCCCGGACGGGAAAGTTCGACCGCAATCCGGGTGAAACCGGAAAATTTGATAAAAGTAAAACCGGAAATTTGTTAAAAGTAATTTCTTATCGTAAGCTGATTAGATTTTAAATGTAAAGAAGACATGTAGAATTCATTTTTGAGCTGTAGTGTCTTGCCAGACAAGCATTTCACCGGGAATCCGGTCGAAACCAGAAATTTGGCATAAGTACGGCAGGAAGTTTTGATCAGTTTTGACAAAGTAGATACGACGTAGGATGGGGTTAACACACATGCTGAATTTGAAATTGGTCTTCTGAGATGATGACTAATGACCTTAATCAATCGAAGTCTGGATCAAATATTAAATTTTTGCTATCCTTTGGTGCTGTACAGGTCAAGCCGTTTAGCTCAGTCAGGGCTGAATAAAATTTTACCGTACCTAAACTGAAGTTCTATTTTCTCACAATTTCAAACAAATAAGAAGGTTTCTTGGCTATCGGTAGCCTACTATTTGAGTAGCATACTTGGTACATTCAACAGCACATCTTATAAGCTAAATGGAAACACGGACAACCAAACAAGTTCCGTCGGCCAGAACACCATTCGTTTACTCGTACGCCGCAGCCATCGTCGAATATCCACTTTCTGCATGTGTTCTAAGAAGGTAGACAAATTGGCCTCTTTTGGAATGTGGCATTTCGAAATAATGAGAATCTTGAGTTGTAAGATTTGTTTTACCAATACACTGGAATGCAAAACAAACAAGAGCTGCAAGCTCATATGGCATTTGCATGGGTTAAGATGTATTGTTTGATCAAACATACTTTTCGACTTTGCGGTTGAGATGCGCGCTTTAAGGGAGCAAAAAAAAGTATTTGATTTTTTAACTTGGCTGTTACGATGCTCACTTTGAAGGCGCTAGAAATTCATGTGTAAGCAAAACCCTTGAGGCAAACAGGCCCTTAGGGATCATTGATGTCAAATGGATTTTTTTTCACTTTTCATTTAAAATGCGCACTTTAAGGGTGCTAGAAATAAATTTTTCAGCAGAACCCTTGTTTCACAAATGAATGGGTTGAGATGTATCGTTTGATAAAAAGTACTTTTCGACCTTGCGGTTAAGATGCTTCATTTGTAAAGATGCTTCATTTGTTAAGATGCGCACTAGAACTTCATTTGTAAGTAAAACCCTTGAGGCAAAAAATGAAAGGCCTAATGGGCTCATGGAGATCATGAAAATGTACATTTTGCTTAAAAGTATTTTTCTTACTTTGCGGTCAAGATTGGTACTTTAAAGGATGGTCGGATCAGGGAAGTGACAATTTCTAAGCCAATCATTTCAAGTCTCTAATGTTCAAGCCAAGTTTCATCGTCCTAGCACATCTTGAAGTACCTTAAATTGCGATCACCGGATGGACTCCCCTCCAGCTCCCCCAAGAAAGACCAAATCCGGTCCGGTTCTGTCACTGATGCATCTAGGCCCTATGCTTGTTCTTCCCACCAAGTATTATCCCAATCGCTATATTCTAAGCGTGTCACAAAATCCCCCCCCCCCGACTCCCCCACATTGATCGGATCCTGTCCTCATGGCTGGATTCCTAACGAAATATTCGTCCGGCGAGAAAATGGTTTTACCCATCGTGTTCAGCATGGTTTCTTACCCCTAAATCGAACATCTAATCAACTTCAAATAGAAATTTTGCTTTTATCAAATTTTTCGGTTTTTGCCGGATTCCGGGCGAACTACTTGTACGGCGAGAAAATAACTTTCATATTCGGATTCAGCGTGTCTCCTTACTCCTAAATCAACTATCTAAATAGCTTTCAAAAAATATTTTTTTGCCCCTTAATTTGAAACCCCTCCCCCATCCTCAAATATAGGGCTACAGAGCCCATCTTCGAACTTGACTTGTACTTTGACCCGAAGGATCCTCCCACCAAGTTTCATCAAAATATCTCAATGCCTTCGAGAGTTATCGTGCGCACAGACGGACAGACGGACAACTTTTGCGATGTCATAGGTATCCCGCCACTTACGTTTTAGGATCCCAGAAACGAAATGCGGCTTCCAACAATTTTCAGTCAGCTCAAATATCCTGCTCTACAACTTTTAAATTAAAATTTTTGTATGAAGTTAAATTGTGAAAAACATTTAGTATAGCTTATTTAAAAAATGTCACGTCTTTATTTGAAAAGACGTTACAGTTCGGAAAAACGTTAATGTAACAAAAAGCGTTGTTTTTAACGGAAAATGTCGTGGAGGCCGCAACCATCTGAAAGCACTAGCAAAAAAAAATACATTAACAAAAAATTACACTGTGAAAAATGTTTTTTCTTACATAGTAGCTTTTTTGAAAAGTGTCACACTCTCTTTTTGAAAATAATGTTGCAGTTACAAAAAAGTGTTGTTTCCAAAGAGAAAACGTCTCAGAAAAACGTTACTTTAACAACAAGACCAAAGTTTTCGATGGGATCCCAAAAATTTAATATTTGACCAGACAACTATAGGTCTTGTCTTCGCCGGATCCTGTCTTCGCCAGGCTAATCATCTGAGAAAACCAAGTTCAGATATACCTGTTTAAGCCATATCTATTTTGACGATACTGATCGAAACTTCCTGGTTTACTTCTGCCAAATTTCAGGTTTCGGCCGAATTCCGAGCAAACTACTTGCCCAGCAAAAACAAAAGATAGTTCAGAAACGAATTCAGCGTATCTCCTTATCCCTATAAAGAACATCTAATCAACTTAAAATAAAACTTTAACTTCTAATTTAAAAAATCCGGTTTCAACCGGATTCCGGACGAACTATATGTCCGGTTAAAAAATGATTGTACCAGACAGATTCAGCGTCTTTTCTTACCCTTAAATATATCATCTAATCAACTTCAAATAAAAATTTTGCTTTTAACAAATTTTCCGGGTTTCGGCCGGATCCGGACGAACTATTTGTCCGGCGAGAAAATGGTTTTCACCATCGTGTTCAGCATGTTTTCTTACCCTTCAATCGAACATCTAATCAACTTCGAATAAAAATTTTGCTTTTATCAAATTTTCCGGTTTTCGCCGGATTCCGGGCGAAATACTAGTCCGGCAAGAAAATGGTTTTCACCATCGTTTTCAACATGTTTTCTTACCTCTAAATCAAACATCAACTCAACTTCAAATAAAACTTTTACTTTTAACGAACTTTCCGGTTTTAGCCGGATTCCGGGCGAACTACTTGTCCGGGGAGAAAATAACTTTCATATTCGGATTCAGCGTGTCTCCTTACCCCTAAATCAACTATCTAAATAGCTTTCAAAAAATATTTTTTTGCCCCTTTATTTGAAACCCCTCCCCACCCTCAATTATAGGGTTACAATTATATTAATATATTACAATTATAGGGTTACCCTCAATTATAGGGTTACAGAGCCCATCTTCGAACTTGACTTGTACTTTGACGCGAAGGATCCTCCCACCAAGTTTCATCAAAATATCTCAATGCCTTCGAGAGTTATCGTGCGCACAGACGGACAGACGGACAACTTTTGCGATGTCATAGATATCCGTCACTAACGTTTTGGGATCCCAAAAAGTGTTGTTTTGAAGGGAAAACGTCTCGAAAAAACGTTACTGTTACAAAAAGTGTTGTAGCCAGGAGATGAATATCTTGACCGGAGTCCACTATCCTAACAAAACAGCCGAAAATATATATGTCTATATGTTTAAAGCATTCAATTAATCAAGAAATTGAAAAAAGCTAAAAAAAAATGAAAATAAAACTGAGACACTTTCGTAAAAAAAACGTCACAGAAAGTCGCAAGAAGAACGTCCAAATTATCAGGTCGAAAGAAGACAGCGTTAATAGATACATGATTCTATACTTGCAGCCTAAATTTGAACTGAATCTGACAGAAAATACCGTAGTTATAAGCTTCCGGCTCTTGTTCTTCAGAAGTTGAAAAATTTTCAGCTTTCATACACAGAACTGACACTGTGCCCAAAGTAATGTCAAGAATCTCAGTCGCACCCTGCCCGATGTAAACGAGCAGAGGGTCGGAGCTACGCGGAACATCATAATTCGTTCCCTCTACAAACAGCTAGGCTATATCGCAGTAGAGCTCCGGAGAAGAAATTTCCTTACGAACGCCGTCTGAGTATTAACAGCCGACTGTTTTTCTATCATTGTGACTTCACGTGTGACGCGCATCGGACCAAGAAGGAGGATTCTTTGTTCTTGGTCAGCTAAAGGGTTTCTCCGCGATATTTGTCTTTCTCCGAAATTCCGTCCTGTTAAACTCTGCCGCCATCCCTTTCCTCGTAAAAGTATCCCAACGATGGCAGATTTTACCTCAAAACGGGGGAAATGAATAGACCTTGAGAAACAAGACCAAAGGTTTCGATGGGATCCCAAAAATTTTATATTTGACCCAGACAACTACGTCTTGACTACGCCAGATCCAGTCTTCGCCAGGCTAATCATCTGAGAAAATTAAGTTCAGATATACCTGTATAAGCCATATTTATTTTGACGATACTGATCGAAACTTCCTGCTTTACTTCTGCCGAATTTCCGTTTTCGGCCGAATTCCGAGCGAACTACTTGTCCAGCCAAAAAAAGATAGTTCAGAAACGAATTCAGCGCATCGCCTTATCCCTATAAAGAACGTATAATCAACTTCAAATAAAACTTCAACTTCTAAAAAAAATCCGGTTTCAACCGGATTCCGGACGAACTATATGTCCGGATAAAAAATGATTGTCATATACAGATTCAGCGTCTCTTCTTACCCTTAAATCTATCATCTAATCAACTTCAAATACAAATTTCACTTTTAACAAATTTTCCGGTTTCGGCCGGATTCCGGGCGAACTACTTGTCCGGCGAGAAAATGGTTTTCACCATCGTGTTCAGCATGTTTTCTTACCCCTAAATCGAACATCTAATCAACTTCAAATAAAACTTTTGCTTTTAACAAATTTTCCGGTTTCGGCCGGATTCCGGGCTAACTACTAGTCCGTCGAGAAAATGGTTTGCACCATCGTGTTCAGCATGTCTTCTTACCCCTAAATCGAACATCTAATCAACTTCAAATAAAACTTTTGCTGTGAACAAATTTTCCGGTTTCGGCCGGATTCCGGACTAACTACTTGTCCGGTCAAAAAATGGTTTTCACTATCGTGTTCAGCATGTCTTCTTACCCCTAGATCGAACATCTAATTAACTTCAAATAAAACTTTTACATTTAACAAACTTTCCGGTTTTGGCCGGATTCCGGGCGAACTACTTGTCCGGCGAGAAAATGGTTTTCATTATCGTGATCAGCATGTCTTCTTACCCCATAATCGACTATCACATTAGCTGTTTCAAAACACTTTGTTTGTCCCTTAATTTAAACCCCCTCCCCCACCCCTAAATGTAGAGCTACAGTGCCCATCTACGAACTTGACCTTACTCTTGACCCAAAGAATACTCACACCAAGTTTCATCAAAATATCTCATTCCCTTCGAGAGTTATCGTGCTTACAGACAGACAGACGGACGGACGGACGGACGGACGGACGGACGGACGGACGGACAGACGGACAACTTTTGCGATGTCATAGGTATCCGTCACTAACGTTTTGGGATCCCAAAAAGCAACTCAACTACTATTATGGCTCAGTGAGCAGAAATGGGCGAATCCGACCGTGACCGGATTCGAATCCGAATCCAGGGCTAGGTATACGAATCCGATTCCGAATCCACCATTTCACGCTGAGGATTCGAAATCGGGATCAAATCCAAATTTGAATCCGAGACCTTAACAAAAATCAAATCATGTACATAGGTTATAGTTTTATAAGTCAGAGAGGACAAAAAAGCACTAATGCCTACGGAAAATGAGACGGACAATTCGGGGTTTTCATGTGTGGTTATCGTATTACTGGTTTCCTCTCGGCAATCAGGAATGTCTTTAGGGCTATTTTCGCAAAAGTCGGGAAGCTGGACGGATGAAGATTAGAAACTGGAGTTTGGAGTCCAAATCCGGCTAAAAGAACGAATCCTGGATTCAAATCCAAATCCAGATTCGGAATCGCCCATCTTTGTCTAGGAGTCATTAAAACTGGCACTACGTCAGCTAAAGGGGAATCTCCACGATATTCAGAAGCCATTTGGGGCCCCCTTCTTTGAATTATCATGGGAAAAACCCTCCAATGAATGTACTGTTCATTTAATACATCACTGATGTTGTGCAGCACACAACAAGACACTTGGAACTAGGAACGGTCGAACCGAGCTCCATTCACAACACCAAGACACGCTTCGTCCGGGATTACCTCGGTGCAAGCCGGATTAATTACCGCATTACTACCGGATTAATTTCCACATGATTGGACGGGAAGGGGGGTCATACAAGGGGGATTTAGCCATCGGAGGGTTCAAGGACATATCAAGGACAATAGGATATCAAGGGAGCATTTGCCCCTGGCATACCTACCCGGTTGTTTCTCAACACGTAAATGGGTCGTTCAGAAAAGAGACTAACGACACACTACTTGTGTGTCGTTTGTCTATAGGAATAAATCTTACCGGATAGGTGGCACTAGCTTCGCATCCGTTTCCTGAAAACCCTTCGTCGCAGTCACAGCTTGGATAAGAACATGCGCCTTGATTTGAGCAAGCTGTGGGGCATGTAGGCCCGACGTAAAACTGCCATAGCCCACTTATTGTTCGTAGATGATTTAGCTGGCTGGTGGAACCGGAATCGCACAATTCTAGAAAGAAAAAAAAATCAAGCCTGATAATTCGCGATTTTCAAATTGAGCGCTCCTAGAAGTTCAAGTAAGACTGAAGAACGCTACTCCAAACTGACGCCTTAAACCCTTGCCAAAGGCAGCGTTTCTGATTCTGATGTTACGGTTATTGTTATTCATTACTGAGCATTACTATAAGCTTGTCATGCTTTTCTTTTATTTAGCGTTTATCAATCATAGGCTGAACCTGACCACTTTTTGAGTTTTCAATCTCATTTTAGTCACAAGCTTTACGCCTTAACTCGGAGTAGCGTTTCCAATCCGTGCTTTCATCCGCTAAGAACGCTTAATTGGAAAGGTTGACTCGCAGTCACTGGTCAAAGATAAGAACATGGCTGTCCATTCTTCAGGGCACCATTCTTTTTCTAACTCAACAGGTTTCGGTCAGTCCTGGTAGATGACTCCTTTTGGGACAACAATAAAGCCAAACAGTGTAGCCTACGGTTTGACCATAGTATTTGATTCAATATTCCTTCAGCCCAAGCTGACTGCGCTGTCTGCGCTAAACGGGTACGTCAGCTGATTTTATTCGTGCAAAATTCTCATCTTCAGATCAAGCTTGGAAAGTAAACCTATGATAAAATAAATGAGGATTCTAGCAAACTATAAGTATCAATGCTATACAACTACAAGTATCTAAAAATAAACAGATACTGTTTTTGCTGCTCGATTGGGTCTTAAAATCAACGACCGAATCAGATCAGTGACCCATGGCAAAAACAGCAGTAAGAAACTGGTTCCAACGATTTGTAAGTACAAACAATTGTTAACAGCCGAATAGGGTTGATTTTAGTTTTTATGGCACTTGCAGCTCCGCTCAAGTGCCATATACCGATCGCTTTTCGGTCGGTCGGTCGGTCGGTCGGTCGGTCGGTCGGTCGGTCGGTCGGGCGGTCCACTGTTTTCGAGTTAGGGTACTTCCAGATGTCCTAGGACGATGAAACTTGGCAGGCATATCAGGGACCCGATATAACTAACCTGGAAATAATCAGTTTCACGATCTGACCATCTGGGGGGGAGTGGTGGGCCGGGGAATCCTGAGAATTTAGTAGTCTTTGTAAAACCCCTATCCCTTTCTTCTGACTAGTAGGTCTGCGCACGGCGTGACGTCACTCTTTGCATCGGATCACTCTGTTAACATCGGAAAGAGCTAGTGCATTCGAGGGTCAAAGGGGTTTGTATATGTGATTCAGTGCGGGGGAATATGGAAAATTGAGTGTTGTGTAACTTTCGAACGGGTGATCGGATTGGGACGAAACTTAATACCTGAATGAATGATATATCTCTGATCTTCCATTTGAAGTCCGAACCGGATTCGACAGCTATGGGGAGTTGGTGGGGGGGGAGACCGGAAATCTCGAGAGACGGTTATAGTGGAGGGATTGGAGTAAAACTTGCTGGGAAGAACAAGAATCTGCTCCATATAAATCGTTTACACGTTTGGACTGGACCCGGTCACTTGGGGGGGGGGGAGGTGGAGGGGAGTTTCCCGGAATTCTGGTGATGACAGTTTTTGGGATTTTCACGACGAAACTTGGGAGGCGTATCAGTTATCAGGGACCCGTAAACTAACTTGTAAACAAAAATTCACTCGATCCGATAGTCGTGGGGGGATCGGAGGGAGGGGGAATCCGGAATATTTAGCCATGCGTAACTTTGGAACGGGTGATGGGATTCGAGTGAAACTTAATAACTGAACAGAGGGCCTGTGGTGATCTTTTTCATGTCCGGACCGGATCCGACAACAATTGGGGGGGGGGATATGTAACCGGATTGGACTTGAGAGATCGGGATGGAACTTTGTGGGAATAACAAACAAGTCCAAAACCGAACCGGATTGGCTCCGGCGACTGTGGGGGGAGCTTGAGGGGCGGGTCCGGAATTCCGGTGATCGCGAGTTAAGGTACTTCCAGATGTGCTAGGACGATGAAATTTGGCTGGAATATTAGAAATTCGACAAGATTGGCTTAGAAATCGCCACTTTTCAAATCCGACCATTCCCTAAAATACCAATCATGACCGCAAATTAAGAAAAATGCTTTTAAGCAAACTATGCATTTCCATGATCCCCATGAGTCCATGATCATTTTTGCCTCAAGGGTTTTGCTTACAAATGAAGGTCTAGCTCCCTTAAAGTGTGCATCTTAACCGCAAGGTCGAAAAGTACTTTTTATCAAACGATACATCTCAACCTATGATCATTTGTGCCACAAGGGTTTTGCAACAAAAAAAAATTTCTAGCACCCTTAAAGTGCGCATTTTACCCGCATTAGCGGAAAAAAAATACTTTTGATCATACGTATATATCAATGATCCCTAAGAGCCTGATATCGTTTTTGCCTCAAGGGTCTTCCTTACAGATGAATTTCTAGTGCCTTTAAAGTGCGCATCATTACAGCCAAGTTCTACGATAAAATACTTTTTCTCTAGCTTCCTTAAAGTGCGCATCTGAACCGCGCAGTCGAAAATTACTTTTAATCAAATAATACATCTCAACCCATGCAAGTGCCATATGAGCTTACAGCTCTTGTTATGGCACTTGCAGCTCCGCTCAAGTGCCATATACCGATCGCTTTTCGGTCGGTCGGGCGGTCCACTGTTTTCGAGTTAGGGTACTTCCAGATGTGCTAGGACGATGAAACTTGGCAGGCATATCAGGGACCCGATATAACTAACCTGGAAATAATCAGTTTCACAATCCGACCATCTGGGGGGGAGTGGTGGGCCGGGGAATCCTGAAAATTAAGTAGTTTTTGTCACACTTTTCGAGTTGGGGTACTTCCAGATGTGCTAGGACGATGAAACTTGGCAGGCATATCAGACCCGATATAACTAACCTGGAAATAATCAGTTTCACTATCCGACCATCTGGGGGGGAGTGGTGGTCCGGGGAATCCGGAAAATTAAGTAGTTTTTGTCAAACTTTTTCGAGTTGGGGTATTTCCAGATGTGCTAGGACGATGAAACTTGGCAGGAGCATCAGGGACCCGATCCGAATAAACTGGAAATAACCAGTTTCCCAATCCGACCACCTGGGGGGGGGGAGTGGAGGGCTGGGGAATCCGGAAAATTGTAATAGTGTGTAACTTTCGAACGGGTGATCGGATTGGAATGAAACTTAATAATTGAATAAATGGCATACCTCTGATGTCCCATTTGAAGTCCGGATCGGACTCGACAGCTATGGGGGAGTTGGGGGGGGAGACCGGAAATCTCTAGAAACGGTTAGAATGGAGGGATTGCGGTGAAACTTGCTGGGAAGAACAAGCATCTGCTCTAGATAAATCGTTTATACATTTGGACTGGATCCGGACACTGGGGGGGGGGGGGGGTGGAGGGGAGTTTCCCGGAATTCCGGTAATGGCGGTTTGGGGGATTTTCACGACGAAACTTGGGAGGCGTACCAGGGACCCGATCAAACTGACTTATAAAGACAAATTTACATGATCCGATAGTCGTGGGGGGAGTAGCGGGAGGGGGAATCTGGAATATTGAGTCATACGTAACTTTAGAACGGTTGATCGGATTTGAGTGAAATTTGATAATTGAACAGAGGACATGTCTCTTGTGATCTTTGTCATGTCTTGATCTTTGTACACAACCGGATTGATTCCGGTGACTGTGGGGAGTTTGAGGGGGGGGGGGAATTCCGGCGATCGCGATTTAAGGTACTGTCATTAGTGCTAGGACGATGAAACTTGGCTGGAATATTAGAGATTCGGCAATATTAGCTTAGAAACCGCCACTTTCTAAATCCGACCATTCCTTAAAGTACCAATCTTGACTGCAAATTCAGAAAGATACTTTTAAGCAAAATTTACATTTTCATGATCCCCATGAGCCCATTATCATTTTTGACTCAGGGGTTTTGCTTACAAATGAAGTTCTAGCTCCCTTAAAGTGCGCTATCACCGTCTATCACCGTTAAAGTGCGCATTTTAACCGAAAAGTGTAAAAAAAATACTTTTGACCAAACGGTATATATCAATGATCCCTAAGGGCCTGTGATCGTTTTTGTCTCAATAGTTTTTCTTACAGATGAATTTCTACGCCTTTAGAGTGCGCATCATTATAACAGCCAAGTTCACAAATAAAATACTTTTTATGGCACTTGCCTTCCGGCCAAGTGCCATATACCGATCACTTTTCCGTCGGTCGGTCGGTCCGCTGATTGCGAGTTAGGGTACTTGCAGATGTGCCAGGATGATGAAACTTGGCAGGTATATCAGGGACCCGCCCAAACTAACTTGGATACAGTCACTTCCCCGATCCAACCACCGTGGGGGAGTGGAGGAAGGGGGAATCCGGAATTAATCTTGTTGGTCGCGGAAACACACTTGTGGGCCACGCAAAAGGCCGCGGAAACACTCTTTTCGAGCCACAATCGACCCACAAACTCTTTGTGGGAGCACGGAAAAACGCCTTATATACTCTGATAGTACGTCCAACCGTAAAACCTCATCCCGTTCCCATAACTCTTGGTCTCACCTTCCTTTTAAATCAAAATGCTTTGCATTTATGCCACGAAAAATACACTAACCTATTAATAACAATTGGACGATGTGCAATTCGTTGTGCTGTAATATAATAAATTTCCGTCCGCGCATCGAAAACAGCACAGTCCAATCAAACTCAACTGCTAGCGAGGGGTTACCCAGTCCCCGGTACCAGCTTTATAACTTTTCCCGGCACCGGTCGGCACCAGCCGAAATAGGACGTGCCGACACCGGTTTAAAGTTGTTGGCAACTGTTTGCCTTTTACTTTCGCAAAAATTTCTCGTTTCAGCTGTATTAACATGCAGAGCAAAAAAGATGGTGATACTGAAAGGAAAACCCAGAACCTCTCCATCCAAATTTCCTAGTTTTTGTAAATTTCGGCAGAATTACATGTCTGTCGAGAATATAAATTCAGACATGGATTTATCTGGTTTTTGGGATCCCAAAACGTATAGGGCGGGATACCTATGACATCGCAAAAATTGTCCGTCTGTCCGTCCGTCTGTCCGTCTGTAAGCACGATAACTCTCGAAGGGTTTAAGATATTTTGATGAAACTTGATAGGAGGATCCATTGGGTCAAAGTACAAGTCAAGTTCGAAGATGGGCTGTGTGGCCATATATTTGAGGGTGAGGGAGGGGTTTCAAATTAAGGGGCAAAAAAATATTTTGAAAGCTATTTAGATAGTTGATTTAGGGGTAAGGAGACACGCTGAATCCGAATATGAAAGTTATTTTCTCGTCAGATAAGTAGTTCGCCCGGAATCCGGCTAAAACCGGAAAGTTTGTTAAAAGTAAAAGTTTCATTTGAAGTTGATTAGATGTTTGATTTAGGGGTAAGAAGACATGCTAAACACGATGGTGAAAACTATTTTCTTGCCGGACAAGTAGTTCGCTCAAAATCCGGCGAAAACCGTAAAGTTTGTTAAAACAAAATTTGTATTTGAAGTTGATTAGATGTTCGATTCAGGGGTAAGAAGGCATGCTGAACACGATGAAGAAAACCATTTTCTCGCCGGACAAGTAGTTCGTCCGGAATCCGGCCAGAACCAGCTAATTTCTTAAAAGCAAAATTTTTAATTGAAGATGATTAGATGATAGACTTAAGGGTAAATAAAAGTCGCTGAATCTTGTCAATTTGACAATCATTTTTTACCCGGGCATATAGTTAGTCCGGATTCCGGTTGAAACCGGATTTTTTTTTAGAAGTTAAAGTTTTATTTGAAGTTGATTAGATGTTCTTTATAGGGATAAGGAGATACGCTGAATTTGATTCTGAACTATCTTTTTTTTGCTGGGCAAGTAGTTCGCTCGGAATTCGGCCGAAACAGAAAATTTGGTAGAAATATAAAGCAGGAAGTTTCGATCAGTATTGTCAAAATAGATATGGCTTACAGAGGTATATCTGAACGTGGTTTTCTCAGGTGATTAGCCTGGCGCAGACTGGATCTGGCGAAGTCAAGACCTATTTGTCTGGATTTTTGGGATCCTATCGAATTTTTGGGATCCTATCGAAAACTTTGGTCTGGTCTTACTCCCGATACGAACATCTAGTCAAATTAGCAATGAACTTTAGTTTTTATCAAATTTCCGATGTGGCCGGGTTCCGGGCAAACTTCTTGTCGGACGAGAAATTTAGTCTCAGACCTGGATTCAGCATGTCTCCTCACCCTGTATCGAATCTTAATGGGTTTTAAAAATATCCTTTCAGGTTTCGGGCCGTATTCCGGGCGAACTTCTTGCCCGAAAAGAAAATGAATTTCAAAACTGAATTCAGCATGTCTCATTACCGCTACATCGAATCTCTAATTAACTTGCACAAAACTTTTAATTTTAACACACGTTCAGGTTTTTGCCGGATTCCGGGTGAACTAATTGTACGGCGAGAAAATAAATTTCATATTCGGATGTAGCATGGTTCCTTAACCCTAAATCGACAATCTCGTCAGCTTTTAAAAATATTTCCTTCGTCCTTAATTTGAAACCCCCTCCCCCACCTCTAAATATAAAGGTACAGCCCATCTACGAATTTAACCTGCAGTTTCAACCGAAGAATCCAGGAAGACCCAAAGAAAGAAGTAATCGTGCTAACAGGTGGCCAGACAGACGGACGGACAACTTTTACGAAGTCACAGGTATCCATCCACTTACGTTTCGGGATCCCAAACAAGTTATAAAGGAGGAAGTAGTTCGCGGAAAAATCCTAGTAGTTGGATGCAATTGAGAATAGTAAGCAATTATCGACAAATCATGGGTTCTTGCTTGAGGATAAAAAAAATCGCACTAACCTGAAATCGTCATAGATTCCAACTGGATTCTGGATTCACTTCCTTCCCACCGACATATATAGTATCCAAGAGAAGAGAAATTCCCGAATTTCGACCGGATTCCGGCTCCCAAAAACGGAGCTTGATATCCTTCCTTTGAGCATCTCTAGGCCAACTCGGCGAAAACTCTTCAGGAACTAATCCCAATTTGAACACTTTCACAAAATTCCAACTTATTCCTGAAAAAAAAAAGTATTTTTTTTTTACTCCGTTCCAAGAATAGGCCTAATCTAAAGTTCTCATCATCAAGCAGAAAATTTGCTTATGGTCCAGGTCCAGGTTCATTTGATTTTCAAATAATGAAAATAAGGTTTGAAGCCAAGCTGACCATTCATTGCAAACAAAATGATGAAAACGAGATTTTCGGGGTTTCTTTTTGATCAGCTAATTATCCCTCTAAGATGATGTGCGAGGGGTAAATAAATTTCGGATATTTCGGCTGCACTTCCGGCAAGCCGTTCTCAGCGAAAAACAGCAAAAACTAAATCATAACATCCACAACAATACCAACAGGACAACGATGCGAAGCCAACAACAATAAAACGGCATGAAACTCAAAAACCAGAAAGAAACGATGCGGATTAAAACGACATGCAGATAAAATAACGAAAGATAAAAATGCGTGTTAAAATGTGTTTGTACAATTCTGAGATTATTCACAATTAGAGTTCTGTGCAAATTTTTATATGTACACAATCTGCCTGGGAAAGCGCAGAAGCTTTCACCCAGAAAACGAAAAAATCCAGTGATCCATCATTAAAAAATTACCCACACTTGACTCAAACACTTCCACAGAAGTGACAGAACTGGCACTGGTGACTGGCCACTAACGAGATTTTTGCGCGATTCGCGAAGTAGCCTCTTTGCTCTGCATGCCCTGAGGGTGCTTTTGGCTTATAGTACAGTCAATCTAGCGTCAAATATGACTTGACCGCAAACAAATTGCAACAGAAATGATTTTTACACCATCTTGTAGAGAAAAAAAAACTGTACAACATATCAAAAGTTGAGAAACCTACCGGGGTGCGAAATTTGTATTTTTAGCGTTTTAAATGTTATTTTTTGTTTTTCAGCTGAAATTTTCTATTTTGTTAAGGCTTAGTGTTTACTTCATGAGAAACATGTTTCTGGTGTAGTTTTATGTGCTGAACTCGAATATCACATCATATTTAAGATACAGTCAACCGAAAATGTTTCACATTCATCACCATCCAATAAATTCGTGATTCTATTATAGCACAGTCGTTTTACCGCAGACAAATCGCAACGGAAATGATTAAACCGTCGTGTAGAGAAAATGAAACTGTTCGACTTGTCTAAAGCTGGAAACCTATCTCAAGTAAAAGCTCGTGTTTTATAGCGTTTTCTCTTTTTCTTTTTCTTTTCCAGCTGGTATTTTCGATTTTCTATCAGCTTACCGTTTGCTTCATAGGATACATGTTTTGAAGGTAATTTTTTGCGGTGAATCTGAATATCGCCTCAGATTCAAGATATGTCCAACTTTAAAATGTTTCGTCCTCATAACCATACAAGAAGTTTCCTTGGAAGTCTTGTTATTTATCGTTTGGAAAATACCATGTCAAGTAGAATTCTTCGAATTGCCCTGTTCATCACCTCTCAGTTATTAATAAAACTTGATTCACAGGTAACAAAAATCACATTGGTAAAACGCCGAGCAGGTTTAGGCCTACCCCTTCCTTCCAGTCGAGTGCAAGCATATACACATTTTGTTCCCCCACTTTACTTACACATCATCTAGAGTGTTACCAGAGGGTTTTCGCGAGACTCCGGAATCACCTTCCGGCAAGCGAAGCGCATCTCGAAAACACTGGGAAAGCGATTCCTGGAATCACTGTCCAGTTTCCCTTGGACCGATTGCAAAAACGCATGGAAAACTTAAATCGCCGGGAAATCGTTGAATTCTGGATTTCAACAATTTCAAAATTCCCGCCGGAGCATCCAATTTCCCGTGGAGCTTTCACCAACTTTCTGGAATCACTATCCGAGAAAGCTGCTTCGGTTTTCAGGCAGCGCGAAAACCTTTGGAAAGTGATTCCAGCTTTTCTTTCCAGCTCGCGAAAACCCTCCTTATATTTGGTCTCGTTGGAGACAAATATTTTCGATGGAGCAGCTCAAGCCTAGAATCCTAACCTTAGAATCCTTAGACGACAGGCAGGTTAGCAAAACCATCCGTCGTCTCGGACCATTCGAAATTAAACCATCACGATGATGAGACGATGAACACAACGAAAAATCGGCCTACACCAAGAAGCCAAGGAAAAAAATCTTCTGATGTAGCGAAGAGGATACCGACATACAGACGGAGAAGCAAGAGCTGACTGGGAGGTACCGAGGTAGACGGCGCAACATGGGGGAATCTGTTTCAGCTCCAAAAATTCCCCGCGGAGAGACCGCACAGTACCAGCAAGTACTGTCCAGACTCACCAACGAATGGAAACCGATGGAGCTAGAGCCCTGCAGAAAGCAACGACGGACACCGAGGCCCTAACCAACATCGCCAACCAGTCACCATGAAGCCCCAAATGGCTAATCTCCGTAACGACTAAATTGCAGGACAACCCACGACCTGTCCCTAAGAAGGATCTTGAGCCCCTTAAGACTATGAACGATATGAAAATAATATTTGAACTTAGCCAACATGAACAAGACCAAAGGTTTCGATGGGATCCCAAAAATTTAATATTTGACCAGACAACTACGTCTTCTCTACGCCAGATCCAGTCTTCACCAGGCTAATCATCTGAGAAAATTAATTTCAGATATACCTGTATAAGCCATATTTATTCTGACGATGCTGATCGAAACTTCCTGCTTTACTTCTGCAGAATTTCCGTTTTCGGCGGAATTCCGAGCGAACTACTTGTCCAGCCAAAAAAAGATAGTTCAGAAACGAATTCAGCGCATCTCCTTATCCCTATAAAGAACGTCTAATCAACTTCAAATAAAACTTTAACTTATAAAAAAAATCCGGTTTCAACCGGATTCCGGACGAACTATATGTCCGGGTAAAAAATGATTGTCATTTACAGATTCAGCGTATCTTCTTACCCTTAAATCTATCATCTAATCAACTTCAAATACAAATTTTACTTTTAACAAATTTCCCGGTTTCGGACGGATTCCGGGCGAACTACTTGTCCGGCGAGAAAATGGTTTTCACCATCGTGTTCAGCATGTCTTCTTACCTCTAAATCGAACATCTAATCAACTTCAAATAAAACTTTTGCTTCTAACAAATTTTCCGGTTTCGGCCGGATTCCGGGCTAACTACTAGTTCGTCGAGAAAATGGTTTTCACCATCGTGTTCAGCATGTCTTCTTACCCCTAAATCGAACATCTAATCAACTTCAAATAAAACTTTTGCTTTGAACAAATTTTCCGGTTTCGGCCGGATTCCGGGCTAACTACTTGTCCGGTCAAAAAATGGTTTTCACCATCGTGTTCAGCATGTCTTCCCACCTCTAAATCAATCATCTAATCAACTTCAAATAAAACTTTTACTTTTAACAAACTTTCCGGTTTTCGCCGGATTCCGGCCGAACTACTTGTCCGACGAGAAAATAACTTTCATATTCGGATTCAGCGTGTCTCCTTACCCCTAAATCAACTATCTAAATAGCTTTTAAAAACTATTTTTCTTGCCCCTTAATTTGAAACCCCTCCCCCACCCTCAAATATATGGCTACACAGCCCATCTTCGAACTTGACTTGTACTTTGACCCAAAGGATCCTCCCACCAAGTTTCATCAAAATATATCAATCCCTTCGAGAGTTATCGTGCTTACAGACGGACAGACGGACGGACAGACGGACAACTTTTGCGATGTCATAGGTATCCGTCACTAACGTTTTGGGATCCCAAAAACCTCATTAAGAGCGTAATAATCAGAAACAACACATATATTCCTGTCAAGGGACCAAGACATCCAGGGCTCAGCTCCTTAGAGCTTGAAACAACTAGAGGCCCTTAATTGCAGGATCGAAAGGGAAGCTGAGACTAAGATGGACGCAGCTTTCATACTACTTCTACAAAATAAATTTTTTCACAAATCTGGCAGAGCACGAAAAGGCTGGACCATGGATTATGGGTATGTGCGACTGATCCCGCCAGTGGAAACAGCCATCTTAAAGTTCCCTAATAAAGTAGTCTCAAAAGACGTCCGTAGGTTTCTGAACCTACTTGCTACAGGCAACCGTAGGCTGAAAGTAGTCGCTAGAAGAGATGCCGCAGGGTAACATGGCCCGACGAGAACATCAGCAAACATTGAACGAGGACGGATTTAACTATTTTAATAATTACAGATATGTAGGCTATAATATATATATATATATATCTATTACAGGTTTAACTGTACGATATAACAATTAATGATTGCTGCTACCGGTAAAACTTGGTATTATATTGATTTATATCCTTGGATAACTACGATACCAGTTCAGGCTCACCCCACACATAGGGCTGAGTAGCCAATAAAACACAGCTCGTTTTATCTTAGAGTCAAAAACTGGCCTACATGAAAACAGATGGATTAGCCTACTTATATCGCAATTAAAATTCACCCCAAGTTATAGCCTACCACAGTATCTGCCTTCTCATGGTCCTATCTAAAAATAGTGCGAGGGACAAATAATGACTTTCAAATTAATGACGTCAACTAAATATAGAATAATTTGTAATTATTAATAATAAATACAGCACTTTTACTAATTAGCCATTCAACACATCCATTTGGGTCTGTATTCGGTCCTTAGTGCGAACAACGAGATAATGCAATAGAAATATGTATTTCTTGAAAACTGTTGAATGTGAAACACTTCCGGTTGACCGTATCTTTAATCTGATGTGATATTCGAGTTCAGCACATAAAACTACATCAGAAATCATTTTTCCGATGAAGAAAACACAAAGCTATAAGAAAATAAAAAATATCAGCTGAAAAATAATAAATAAAATATAAAACGCTAAAAAACACGAATTTTGCACCCCACTAGGTTTCTCAACTTTTGATATGTTGTACAGTTTTTTTTTTCTCTACAAGATGGTGTAAAAATCATTTCTGTTGCAATTTGTTTGCGGTCAAACCTTATATTGACTGTACTATTAGTTGTTTATTCAGCGTATTCGTATCTTCGCAATACAAGCTGCTTGTCTATTGTCTAGTCGGTGGAGTATTAGTAGAAGGAATATTTGAAGTAATTAGTAGGTTTGGGGGAACGCAAGGTGGGGTTTGAGGGGGTGTCTATGCTAGTTCTGTGCTCATGCAGGCGATCAGACAGGTGCTGGTGCGTCCTACCAATATACCATTTGTCGCACGAACATGGAATCTTATAAACCCCTTGGCAATTTGTCTCAGAAATAGGATCTTTACCCGAGGACGGCTTGCCGGAAGTGCAGCCGAAATATCCGAAATTTATTTATCCCTCGCACATCATCTTAGAGAGATAATTAGCTGATCAAAAAGAAACCCCGAAAATCTCGTTTTCATCATTTTGTTTGCAAATAATGAAAACAAATAATTTTGCATACCTTCATGGCAGAGAGCAGGCTCTATGGCCAGAAGAATAAATTAAAACAAGCGCTACGAGCTCATATGGCACTTGTACGAGTAGGTGGTGCAGGAAAGTAGATGAGAATACCCCCATCAACCCCCCTAGGATCGGATCAAATTTCACTCAAATCCGATCAACCGTTCCAAAATTACGCATGACTCAATATTCCCGATTCCCCCTGTGACAAAAACTAGTAAATTTTCAGAATTCCCCGCCCCCCCCCCCCCCAGATGCTCGGATCGGGAAACTGATTATTTCCAGGTTAGTTTGGTCGGGTCCCTGTTGTTCCTGCCAAGTTTCATCGTCCTAGCACATCTGGAGGTACCCTAACTCGAACATGTGGGACAAAAAAAATCGGACAGATTGACCGACCGACAGCCAGACGGAATTGCGATCGGTATATGGCACTTGAGCCAGAGGCTGCAAGTGCCTTAAAACCAGAAAGAAAACGATGCGGATTGAAACGACATGCCGATAAACGAACGAAAAATAAAAGTGCGTGTAAAATTGTGTAAGTACAATTTTGAGATTATTTACAATTCTGAGTTCTGTGTAAAATGTTTGATGTACAAATATCTACCTGGGAAAGTGCAGAAGCTTTCATCCAGAAAACGGTCAAATCCAAAAATCCACCAATAATTTATAATCACTGCAGTTAAACACTTCCACAGAACTGGAACTAGCAGTGCTTCCACTTCCTTTTTTTTTAAATCAGGAACTGCTCCGAAAAAATCGGGACAATATCAGGAGATATTTTGAAGAAATCAGAGACAAAATCAAACAACGATTATGTCTGTCAAAGCTGTTTTTATGGTTAGTTTTTCTACAAAAAAGCAATGCGTAATCCACTGATGCTGTTAGCACGTAAAATACTCAAAATACTCATTTAATTCGTCAACTCCCAAGCTTCGAGGATTACACTAAATTATTGGTGATACAGCTTGAACTTCATTTTCGTTAGGAACGGGGGGGGGCGGAGCCAAAAACCTATCACGAATCTGTCAAGAATGGTACCGAATCCTCGGAACTGAAAATTTGATATTTCAAATATTTAAAATTGTTAAACGATAAATGAAAGTGATCTAGCACGACCATTGTTATTAAAGGACACCTGAATGAAGAGTACCAAGTATCATCCCTATCTGTATGACTTCCGTTAACATTGCCTGCAGAAAACCCAATCCAAATACGAAATAGTGTTTCCAAGCTATGATTTTTGCTCCATTTTGCATCTGTCCTTATTTCAGTACCGAACAATTTTAGAAATGAACAAATGTCTCCAATCAACCCTTCTTCTGGAACATTTTTTAACCAGTTAAGCCCAAACGTATATCTAGAAGTAATTCCAATACGATCCGGCCAGCGCTGTACAAGATTTGAATGAATTGCGCTTTTTGTCTTGGGAGTCTGCATGTGCAAACCTCCAGAAACGAACATCCCTATTTTGAAAACGTCACGCTCAGGAGAAGAATGCAGAACGCTACTCCAAACTGACGCCTGAAACCCTTGCCAAAGGCAGGGTTTCTGATTCTGGTGTTACAGTTATTGTTATTCATTATATTGTTATCAGGCTTTGTGATTATGTATTAATAAATACTTGCCTACCGCATGATAAAAAGAACCTATTGGTTCTTACCAACTATTATAAAAGTTGTAATAAGTTGAAAAATCCAATCACCGCGACTTCTGCCCGAACTGAAACTTTTTTGGAGAGTCCCCTGGTTTCAAAATAATTGAGAAAGACTTATCTTTTACATATAAACACAACAGTTGATCTAGATCAAATATTGACCATTGTGTATGTTCGTCTGCCGTGCGTACTTCACCTATTCATATAGATGAAGATGCTACACTCACAAAAATAACCGCTCTCGTTAGGAAAACTTCCGTCCGGGACGCGAGAAATCGAGAGATTTTCCAGATCCCAATTTACAGAACGTTTTTTCGCGCTGACGGGATGATTACCGTTGTTACAATATACCTATTCAACATAAGTTAACTCGAAGGATGGCAAGTTTTCATGACCCATCGGTGGCACGGGCTCCTTGTCACGCGGACTTGCTGGCACGAGGTAGGATCTTTCCGACTCTTTTCATCTGACCTTTAAGTTTGCGGTTGCGGGGGGAACCGATAGGCTGGCAGCTTTGGAGAGGGAACCTCTGAACCTTTCGTCATTTAATGAAACTTTTAATGTTTTTGGCCAAAGAGAAAAAAACGCTTTTCCCGAAATAAAACCGTCATCGTATGTTTCTCCTGATGAAATAAATAGACTTGAAGATGATTCAAAGAGAACTGGATTTATGAACATACAGGGTCTTGCCAGTTCGATTGATGAACTAACAAGATTATTGCCAAGAAATCAAATTGATATTTTGGGAATTTGCGAAACATTTATCAGTGATACAACAAAACATAATTTTAAGATTCCGGGATATAAATTCATTGATAAAAATCGACAAGTCCATGGAAAAGGTGGCCTTGGTTTATTTTGAAAGAAGGGGTGCATTTTAAACGTCTGCCAGAGCTGAAAAAATACGACACTGAAAAAGTGTGTGAAATTTTGGCTGTTGAATGTCGGCCCGAACCAAAAAAATAAAAATTTGTGTCGTATATAAGCCTCCGCCGGCCCCAATCCCGCTATTTCTGCAATCCCTAGAATCTTTATTAGCATCTTTAGACGATAAAGATTTTGTGATCATGGGGGATTTTAATATAAACTTACTCCAAATTGAAGAAAATAGTCAAACAACAGAATTTATTACTCTAATGACATCGAAATCACTAATTCCATCATGTACAATCCCTACGCGTGTTTCATCGACAAGTGCAACTCTCATCGACAACATATTTTTAACAACACCAGCAACGTCTTCACAAGTTGTTCTAACGAATTTTTCTGATCATTTTTTGTTAATTTCTGATGTGAGATACCAGATCCAGACAAGAAAAGCACCAGAAACAACAAACCGTATTATCAATAAGAAAAATCTGGATTGTTTAAAAGATAAACTGAATATTACTGATTGGTCTCGTGTCTTTGATGCTGAAGATGTAAACTCTGCAACGACTTATTTCTTACAAGAGTTTAATGCTGCTTTTGATGATTCATGCCCCAGAATAAAGAAAAGAAAATGGAAGTATAATCAACCAATCCAACCATGGATATCGCCCGCCATTTTGACGTCAATAAAACGTAAAAACCATCTCTATAAAATTTCTTTGTCTTCCCCAACTGAAGAAAATAAAATAACGTTCAAAAATTACAAAAATTTACTTTCAAAAACAATACGTAATGCTAAAATGAAATTTTATTTTGATTCTTTCAGCGATGTAAGTAGGTCGCCAAAGAAAACTTGGGAATTAATCAATTCATGCTTAAATCGATCGCAAACATCTTCTACCCCATCAGAAATAAAGGACGCACAAGGTAATACAATTGAAAGGGAACTACAAATAGGTAATTACATAAATTCGCATTTCACGTCAATTGGACAGTCGGTTGCCAATAAACTCCAACATAATCGGTCCCATGACCAATGTAATTATCGTAAATACCTTGACCCCAGTAACAGAGGAAGAGCTTGCTAATACTGTTAAGCTTTTAAAGAGTGGAAATTCCCCGGGGATCGATGAATCCCCCACATACATCGGATTCGGTCCGGACTTGAAATGGGACATCTGAGACACGACGTCTTTCCAAATATCAAGTTTCATTAAGATCCGATCACCCGTTCGAAAGTTATCCATGCTTGCAATTTGCGGATTCCGGCTCCCCGCCCTCCCCCCACGATGGTCGGATCGGGCAAGTGACTATTTCCTAGTTAGTTTGGTAAATCTACAATTTCATGATCCCCATGAGCCCATGATCATTTTTGCCTCAAGGGTTTTGCTTAGAAATGACTTTCTAGCACCCTTAAAGTGCGCATCTTAAACGAAAAGTAAAAAAATACTTTTGACCAAACCATATAGGCCTACTCATGATCATAAAGGGCCCCGGATCATTTTTGCCTCAAGGGTTTTGATTACAGATGAATTTCTAGCATCCTTAAAGTGCCCGCCGTCACAGCCAAGTTAAACAAAAAACTTTTTATCAAACGACACATTCTCGTGATTACCAAGGGTCCATCGTCATTAATGTCTGAAGGTTTTTGCTTACAAATGATCACAACATACCCACGAATTGGCAAATTCCTACTTTCATCCTTCCACCAAGCCTTGCAGGTGCCATATGAACCTCCAGCTCTTGTTTTAATTATTGTCCAAGTATCTGAATTGGCCTGGACTTCGAATCGACTTTTATCTTTGACTTGCTGTTCAGTAGTTAAAAGTTTATCAAATTCTATTTTGATTGAATAGGTGTTTAATCCCACATCAATGAAAGTACTAACATATAGGACTCAAAAGTCTATAAAGTGTTTTTTGAGCCCACTACATACAGACGGACGGACGGACGGACAGACGGACGGACAGACGGACGGACGGACGGACAGACGGACAACTTTTGCGATGTCATAGGTATCCCTCCACTTACGTTTTGGGATCCCAAAAAGTGTTGTTTTGAAGGGAAAACGTCTCGAAAAAACGTTACTGTTACAAAAAGTGTTGTAGCCAGGAGATCAAGATCTTGACCGGAGTCTACTATCCTAACAAAACAGCCGAAAATCTCCCTGTCTATATGTTTTAAAACATTTAATTAATCAAGAACTTGAAAAAAGCGAAGAAAAAATGAAAATAAAACTGAGACACTTGCGTAAAAAAACGTCACAGAAAGTCGCAAGAAGAAAGTCCGAATTATCATGTCGAAAGATGACAGCGTTAATAGATACATGATTCTATACTTGCACCCTAAATTTGAACTGAATCTGACAGAAAATACCGTAGTTATAAGCAAAACGAGACGTTTGTGTTATGAAAAAGGCGTCTCAACCAAAAAAATATGTTGTGTACCTGCTGACAGGGATACTTTTGAGTAAAATATACATTTTTGTGCTCCAGATGAGCTTATCATCATTTTTGCTTCAAGAGTTTTGATTACAAATGATCACAACAAACGCACGAATTGACAAATTCCTACTTTCATCCTCTGACCCAGCCTTGCAAGTGCCATATGAGCTTCCGGCTCTTGTTCTTCAGAAGTTGAAAATTTTCAGCTTCATGTACAGAACTGACGCTGTGCCCAAAATCATGTCAAGAATCTCAGTCGCACCCTGCCCGATGTAAACGATATAAACGTTCCCTCTAAAAACAGCTAGGCTATATCGCAGTAGAGCCCCGGAGAAGAAATTTCCTTACGAACGCCGTCTGAGTATTAACAGCCGATTGTTTGTCTACCATTGTGATTTCACGTGTGACGCGCATCGGACCAAGAAGGTTCAAGGTTCAAGGTTTTATTATTTACAACAAAACAAAATAACTAAATATCAGGAAGTTACCCGGCAGAGAAGGACTCAACAAATGCTCGGACCAAGAAGGAGGATTCTTTGCTCTTGGTCAACTAAAGGGTTTCTCCGCGATATTTGTCTTTCTCCGAAATTCCGTCCTGTTAAACTCTGCCGCCATTTCATTCCAAGTAAAAGAATCCCACCGATGGCAGATTTTACCTCAAACGGGGGAAATGAATAGACCTTGAGAAAAAAGCAACCAAACTACTATTATGGCTCAGTGAGCAGAGATGGGCGAATCCGACCGTGACAGGATACGAATCCGAATCCAGGGCTAGATATACGAATCCAAATTTGAATACAAGACCTTAACAAAAATCAAATCATGTACATAGGTTATAGTTTTATTGTCGATTTATTGTTCTTCCCAGCAAGTTTTACTTCGATCCCTCCATTCTAACCGTTTCTCGAGATTTCCGGTCTCCCCCCAACTCCCCCATAGCTGTCGAATCTGGCTCGGACTTCAAATGGAACATCAGAGATATGTCATTCATTCAGGTATTAAGTTTCATTCCAATCCGATAACCCGTTCGAAAGTTACACAATACTCAATTGATCCGACCCCCACATGGTCGGATCGGGAAACTAATTATTACCAGGTTAGTTTGGTCGGGTCCCTGATACGCCTGCCAAGTTTCATCGTCCTAGCACATCTTGGAAGTACCCTAACTCGCAAACACCAGACTGACCGTCCGACCGACCGACAGACTGACGGAAAAGTAATCGGTATATGGCACTTGGCCGGAAGGCAAGCGCCATAAAAATGGGGCTGATCAAATAAGGAGCCGTCATCAAACAGAACAAGACCAAAGGTTTCGATGGAATCCCAAATATTGAATATTTACTCGATCCAGACAATTGGGTTTCGTAAATTTCCGATCTTCACCAAACCCCATTAACTGTTACTATACTATGTATCCGTAATCAACCGCTAGAAAATGTACAATAATGATACAGTCTCAGGATTTGTTGGCAGCTTTTTGACAACAGCGGCAAAGTAACTAATCAGATGAGAACAAAAGTGCAGATATGGGTTCAGCATGCATGTTTACCCTTATCCGGTTTGGGATTGGATTTGGGTGTGGAGGAATGGTGAGAGAGGGGAAAAGAGTAGGTGGTTGCGGGCTCTTCCATCCGATATTTAACAACCAAAGACAGGTTCATGCGGTTTGGATTCGGAATATATTACAATTCCGAACCCGAAGCGCTGCAACCCGAACTAGATTAGTCGCATCCCGAATCTCAGCCGGGCTGTGATTAGGGGTACAGAGAAATAAATCTCATCTCTAATCGACTTCAGAAAAGCCTTTTACTTTCGAAAAAATTTCTCGTTTCAGCTGTATTTAGCAAATAACCTGCAGAGCAAAAGAGATGGTGATACTGAAAGGCGAACCAAGAACCTCTCCATCCAAACTTCCTAGTTTTTGTAAATTTCGGCAAAATTACATGTCTGTCGAGAATATAAGTTCAGATATGGATTTATCTGGTTTTCTTAAGCCCCGTCTCCATTACCGTAAACCGACCGTTTTACGGCCGACCGTTTGACCGTTACGGCAGTGAAGACGGGTCTTTCTCTACGGACGGCCGTAGCCGTAAAACGGCGGTACTGACCCCTCCGTAACCGTAAAATGGACGTAGTGGAGACTGCTTTTTTGTCACAGTCCCATGTAACTGTTTTTCAACTGTTTTTTAAGTCACATATAAACTGTTTTTTAAATTTCAACACAAGATTCACCTATTTGGGACTAATGTAGACCACATTTTTGCGGTTACGGACCTAATGAAGACCACATTTTTGCGGCTACGGACCGTCCGTAAAACGGTCGGTTTACGGTAATGGAGACGGGGCTTTACTCCCGATACGAACGTCTAATCGAATTAGTAATGAACTTTAGTTGTTATCAAATTTCCGGTCATATTCGGATGCAGCATGGTTCCTTAACCCTAAATCGACAATCTCATCAGCTTTTAGAAATATTTCCTTCTTCCTTAATTTGAAACCCCCTCCCCCAACCCTAAAAAAAAAAGGTACAGAGCCCAACTACGAATTGGACCTGTAGTTTAACCCGAAAAATCCAAGAAGACCCAAAGAAAGAAGTAATCGTGCTAACAGGAGGCCAGACAGACAGACGGACGGACAACTTTTACGAAGTCATAGGTATCCATCCACTTACGTTTTGGGATTCCAAACAAGTTATAAAGGAGGAAGTAGTTCGCGGTAAAATCCTAGTAGTTGGATGCTTTTGAGAATAGCAAGCAATTATCGACAAATCATGGGTTCTTGCTTGAGGATAAAAAAAAAAATCGTACTAACCTGAAATCGTCATATATTCCAACTGGATTTTGGATTAACTTCCTTCCAACCGACGTATCCAAGAGGAGAGAAATTCCCGAATTTCGACCGGATTCCGGCTTCCAGAAGCGGAGCTTGATATTCTTCCTTTGAGCATCTCTAGGCAAACTCAGCGAAAACTCTTCAGGAACTAATCCCAATTTGAACACTTTCACAAAATTCCAACTTATTCCTGAAAAAAAAGGATTTTTTTTTACTCCGTTCCAAGAATAGGCCTAACCTAAAGTTCCCTTCATCAAACACAACAGTTTCTATATGGTCCAGGTTCATTTAATTTTCAAATAATGAAAACAAATAGTTTTACATAACTTCATGTCAGAGAGCAGGCTCGACCCAGAAGACTAAATTAAAAAAATACAAGTAATCATGGTCATACACAAGTGTATACAGTATAACAACCACCATCCGGTCACGAGAAAGGGGACATCCAGCACATAACCTCCTCATTAAAAACAAGACCAAAGGTTTCCATGAGATCCCAAAAATTTAATATTTGATCCAGACAACTAGGTCTTATCTTCACTAGATCCAGTCTTCTCCAGGCTAATCATCTGAGAAAACCAAGTTCAAATATACCTGCATAAGCCATAGCCTATCTATTTTGACGATACTGATCGAAACTTCCTGCTTTACTTCTGCCAAATTTCCGGTTTCGGCCGAATACAGAGCCCATCTACGAATTCGACCTTACTCTTGGCCCAAAGAATCCTCACACCAAGTTTCATCAGAATATCTCATTCCCTTCAAGATTAATAGTGCGCACAGAGGAACGGACAGACGGACAACTTTTGCGATGTCATAGGTATCCGTCACTAACGTTTTCGGATCCCAAAACAGGAAACTTGAAAACAGGTCATGTTCTGTTTTAACAGAAATCATGAGTTCCAAAACAGGAACAGCTGTTTAACAGGCGAATAAAAACAGAAACGGCAATTTAAAACAGGTCTTTCTATTTTTGATTTTACGTAGGTATTTTGTTGTTTTTATGGCACTTGCTTTCCGGCCAAGTGCCATTTACCGCACTTTTCCGTCGGCCGGTCGATAAGTCCGGTATTTGCGAGTTAGGGTACTTGAAACTTGGCAGGCATATTAGGGCCCCGACCAAACTAACTCTGAAATAGTCACTTGCCCGCCGACCATCGTTGGGGGAGGGAGGGGAACCGGAATTTGGAATTTAGTGGCACGCATAACTTTCGAACAGATGATCGGATCTTAATGAAACTTGATACTTGGAAAGATGTCATGCCTCAGATGTCCCATTTCACGGCCGGACCGAATCCGATGAATGTGGGGGGGGGTCGGAGGGGGGACCGGAAATCATATGACACGCTTAAAATGAAGCGAATAGAAACTTGGTGGGAGGAAAAACACAAACCCTAGGTATATCATTGACAGAACCGAACTGGATTTGGGTACTTTTCGCCACCGGGATACATCAGTGATGTATCCCGGTGGCGCTTCGTTGTACGCCCACTATAAAGTTGGATGTACAAAAAAGAACTGATTAATAAAGTGATTTCGCTTCAGATATCTGCACCATGCACGAAAGAAATAAACGTAAAGTCCTTAATACACCTCACAACTTTCATCGTCAAAACCTCTATTAAAGTAAGTGAAACCATTCGTACCACAAGATACACCCCCCCCCCCCCGTTTTCAATCCCCCACAGTGGCCAAATCTGGGTCCGATCAGTGAATAGAATATCAATGACTTGTGCTCTTGTCTAAGCCTGCCACAACATATCCGGTGCACACTCAACTCCCAACGCAGTAGTCGGATCAGGTTCGGACTTTAAATGAAATACCTTAGATACATGCTTTTGCCGGTTATTACGTTTATTCGTTTTTGCAGACAAGTGTTGACAAAATGTTGTACAAAAAAACTTCTAAATTGAACGCGCACCGTTGTACAAAAATACGACTGTGTTAATGAAAGTCTGCAAATTTTAGGGAAAAACTACTATTTTTAAGAAAAAAACACTGTTTTAATGGAAAAGCGACTATTTCTAAGAAAAAAATCGACTTCTATTTTTTACCGACTGGCCGACAACATAAGGGGGGCATCTCCCCCTAGTTGTGGTGCCTCTGACTAGCACTAGCATCCTTAACAACATTAACATTTACTTTTGAGAAATCATGCATTCACCCATCTTCTACCATCTACGAGTTTTCTCTCCAAGCAAGACTTTTCTGCAGACTGAAACATGTAACGATCAGTATTTTCCATTGTGAATTACCGACATCTTCCTTCCTTCGAATGTCTAGTACTTGGGTCTTGGGATCTACTCGCACCACTGGTTCCACCTTCCTAACCTTAAACCTTCCTTCCTTCAAGCACGCCCGATTCGAAATTTGAAATTTTTGCGCTGCACCAGTGCTTCCACTTTCTTTTTTTGAAAATCAGTAATGGCTCAAAAAAAATCGGGAGATTGTCGGGAGATTTTTAAAAGAAATCAGGGAAAAAATCGGGAGTTTTAAAAACAGTGATTATGTCTGACAAAGCAATTCTAGAGTTATCTATTTTACAAAAAAAGGCATTGAGTAATCGCATTAAACTTGTTAGCAAATAAAAATACTTATTTATTCGTTATAATTGTGCTTTCTATGCGCAAGTGCTACACTTTAGCAGATGACCGGTTTGATAGCAAGGCTTATATTTCCGTTTGCACCATCAAATTTAAAGGACACTTAAAAGATTCCTCGGTAGGCTACTTTGAGGTCTCTTTCGTTCTCTTTCGTTTCCATAAGAGCCCAATATTGCAAATTTGAGAAACAGCACAGATTTCTCGACTGAATTAGTCGAATTTTCTGTGGAGTTTTACGAAATGGGTACGTCCGTCGGTTTGGAAACAGAACATCCTTTGGGGGACCTGACCGTTTTAACCCTGGAAACAGCCAACAGACTGAAATTAGAGGATTTAAATCGAATCGGGAAACGCGAGGATTTTTAGAAATATTTCGAACCGAAGAGAGCGAGGCTCTGGCAACAGCTTCCAAAGACTATCTTAAAGCCGTCGCCTCCGGCAAAAATTTCTAAAATCGGCTTTTTTCTGCCAAAATTCAACTATTTCCCATTCTTGTTTATAGTGTTTCTCAGCATAAAACCGTAAAAACTCTCACATAAATGACGTGCCCTTCCATTAAATGAAGAAAACTATGACAAAACGGACTAGAGTTTTACTCGACCATCTTCTCTAAATGCTTACAAAGACGATTTATGTTCAAACCTTGCCATGTATATATTATTTTTTTTAATCAATTTACTTTTCTAATAATACTATACATTTTTGCACAAAACCAATAATGTTGCAACCATGCGCCGCAGGCGAAACTTTCGCAACTCGGCCATTTCTCTGCTAAAATGAAGAGATTGGTATAAAACCCGATCGTGAAATTCGAGGATTGTGACCTTACTGTAATTCTGGAAAGATTAGGAAAATCGGGAGAAGATTTTTGTCGGGAGACTTTCAAAAAAGTCGGGAGATCTCCCGAGAAATCGGGAGGAGTGGAAGCACTGCGCTGCACAAACCGCCATATAGCTAATATAGCATATAAGATTAAAGGAACGACCGGGAAAACGACGCACAGCAAAAGAAAACCTGAGGAGAACAAGAACTGGGACAAAGGATAGGCGAAGGGGGTGCTCAGTATGGGCCAGTAACTTCATAAAATTACAAAAGGATTCAAATGGTGCAAAACAAAGCAATGAGAGTACTCGGTGAATTGCACCAGTATGAAAATACTGTTGCATGTTATAAAAAGCTTGGTGTTCTGAATGTTGGACAACAGCATGACTACCAGCTATCAGTTTTTGTATTTCAGTATTTAAATAAGTTGTCCCCTGAGTACTTCTGGAATATGTTTTCCCAGAATTCCTTTTACCATGAATATGCTACCAGAAATGTTGACGATCTGGTTCACGAAATCCGACACTCAACGAGGTCAGGTTTCGCTATTAGAAACATCGCAGTTTCGGTGTGGAATAGTCTCCCGGATAGTATTAGAGCCGCCGATAACTTAATTTTGTTTAAAAGAAAGTTAGAGAAATTTTTAATTGAAAAAGGTGGTTGAATTTTGAGGGTTGTTGGAAGGAGGTGTAGAGAGGCGGGGAGTGAGGAGGTTGGGTGGAGGGAGGTGAGATGGGGGGGGGGGGGCGGTGGGTAGGTTGTGACGAGGGAAACATTTTTCTTTCCTGTCCTTTTCTTTTTTCTATTTTTTTCGCTCTTACGTCTTTTTTCTTTTTTTGAAAATATATTAGATTAGTTTTTGTGTTAGTATTTATTGAATAATTTTAGGTTAAAAGGTGGTTAGAAGATACAGCCACTCACAGGACTTTTGTCTTTTATGTGGTTGTTGAGTTTTTTTTTCTATAATGTAGTTGTATTTTTTTTGGTGAAGTAAATATCTGAATCTGAAATCTGAAGGGATGAACTTCTAGCGTAATTTCGGCGTTCCCAAGGAACTCGTTGAAGAGTATCGGAAAACTGCAAATGAAGCCTTGGCAACACTGGATCCGTGATCTGGGAAAATCCCGGACGAAAACGCCGGAGATGATCACAAATTTCGCCTGTGGCGCATTTCGTAGTATTCTATATTTGTAAGAACGGTGTTTCATTGAGTTGGCGCTTTAGGATTGAAATTCTTAGGGTTTGAAACACCTTAAAAGCTAGAACTTGTATGCTAAATTTTCCAAGAAAAAAAAGGCATATTAAAACTACTTCGCCTGCGGCGATTAATTTAACTTTTTCTGGGTTTAGCTGTTGGAAATTTCTAAAATATTTCCAGACAAAAAGGCAGATCTAAAACATTTCGCCTACGGCGAATAATTTGACTTGTTCTGCGTGAATTCGTTGGAAGCTTTTTAGCGAAAGCTGCAATGTAAACCCGAATATGTGTATTTAAATTTCGAATTCGCGGCAACGGCGTTTTTCGTCGACACATTTTTGACTCCGTCGGCACAAACTGGCCGTCCCCCCCCCCCTAAAGGTAAAAGGCTAGTGACGCCCCTGCTCACAGGGGGGACACAAGGACAATAGGATATCAAGGGAGCATTTGCCCCTGGCATACCTACCCGGTTGTTTCTCAACATGTAAATGGGTCGCTCAGAAAAGAGACTAACGACACACTACTTGTGTGTCGTGTGTCTACAGGAATAAATCTTACCGGATAGGTGGCACTAGCTTCGCATCCGTTTCCTGAAAACCCTTCGTCGCAGTCACAGCTGGGATAAGAACATGCGCCTTGGTTTGAGCAAGTTTAGGGCATGTAGGCCCGAAAAAACCCAAGATAATTTCGTTGGTTCCTTGGTTGTTTTCTTGCGACGTAAAACTGCCAAATAGCCCACTTATTGTTCGTAGATGATTTAGCTGGCTGGTGGAACCGGAATCGCACAATCCTAGAAAAGAAAAAAATCAAGCCTGACAATTCGCGATTTTCAAATTGAGCGTTCCTAGCAGTTCAAGTACGACTGAAGAACGCTACTCCAAACTGACGCATGAAACCCTTGCCAAAGGCAGCGTTTCTGATTCTGATCTTACGGTTATTGTTATTCATTACTGAGCATTACTATAAGCTTGTCATGGTTTTCTTGTATTTAGCGTTTTACCAATCATAGGCTGAACTTGACCACTTTTTGAGTTTTCAATCTTATTTTAGTAACAAGTTTTACGCCTTAACTCGGAGTAGCGTTTCCAGTCCGTGCTTTCATCGAAGGGGGTGCTCAGTATGGGCCAGTAACTTCATAAAATTACAAAAGGATTCAAATGGTGCAAAACAAAGCAATGAGAGTACTCGGTGAATTGCACCAGTCTGAAAATACTGTTTCATGTTATAAAAAGCTTGGTGTTCTGAATGTTGGACAACAGCATGACTACCAGCTATCAGTTTTTGTATTTCAGTATTTAAATAAGTTGTCCCCTGAGTACTTCTGGAATATGTTTTCCCAGAATTCCTTTTACCATGCATATGCTACCAGAAATGTTGATGATCTGGTTCACGAAATCCGACACTCAACGAGGTCAGGTTTCGCTATTAGAAACATCGCAGTTTCGGTGTGGAATAGTCTCCCGGATAGTATTAGAGCCGCCGATAACTTAATTTTGTTTAAAAGAAAGTTAGAGAAAGTTTTAATTGAAAAAGGTGGTTGAATTTTGAGGGTTGTTGGAAGGAGGTGTAGAGAGGCGGGGAGTGAGGAGGTTGGGTGGAGGGAGGTGAGATGGGGGGGGGGCGGTGGGTAGGTTGTGACGAGGGAAACATTTTTCTTTCCTTTCCTTTTCTTTTTTCTATTTTTTTCGCTCTTACGTCTTTTTTCTTTTTTTGAAAATATATTAGATTAGTTTTTGTGTTAGTATTTATTGAATAATTTTAGGTTAAAAGGTGGTTAGAAGATACAGCCACTCACAGGACTTTTGTCTTTTATGTGGTTGTTGAGTTTTTTTTCTATAATGTAGTTGTATTTTTTTTTGGTGAAGTAAATATCTGAATCTGAAATCTGAAGGGATGAACTTCTAGCGTAATTTCGGCGTTCCCAAGGAACTCGTTGAAGAGTATCGGAAAACTGCAAATGAAGCCTTGGCAACACTGGATCCGTGATCTGGGAAAATCCCGGACGAAAACGCCGGAGATGATCACAAATGCGTTGAATGCCTCTAAACTTTCGACCGCCTTGGTTTTAAAAGGCTATGGGCTTAGAACTAATTAAACAATTCTCTTTAGAACTGGCTTAGGAATATATGTGTTATGTCGTTTTTAACGTAAAAATTACTAGCAAAAAAATGTTGGCACCTGAAAAAATGTTGTGCTTCCATAAGTTCCATAGTCCCCTCTGCTTTCAAAACGTTTTTGGCACTTTCTTGGTTAGGGAGTCATCGAAATTGATTTTAAGTCTGTAGCTTCTTGTGGCGATCTTGTACTTAGACTGTTATAGTAGCTATTTTAAAAACGAAATGCGGCTTCCAACAATTTTCAGTCAGCTCAAATGTCCTGCTTTACAACTTTTAAATTAAAATTTTTTGTATGGAGTTAAATTGTGAAACACATTTTTTCGTACATAGTATAGCTTATTTAAAAAATGTCACACGTCTTTGTTTGAAAAGACGTTACAGTTCGGAAAAAAGGTAATGTAACAAAAAGCGTTGTTTTTAGCGGAAAATGTCGTGGAGGCCGCAACCATCTAAAAGCACTGATTACATTAACAGAAAATTACACCGTGAAAAATGTTTTTTCTTACACAGTAGTTTTTTTGACAAGTGTCACACTCACTTTTTGAAAATAATGTTGCAGTTATAAAAAAGTGTTGTTTCCAAAGAGAAAACGTCTCAGAAAAACGTTACTTTAACAAAAAGTGTTGTTTTGAAGGGAAAACGTCTCGAAAAAACGTTACCGTTACAAAAAGTGTTGTAGCCAGGAGATCAAGATCTTGACCGGAGTCCACTATCCTAACAAAACAGCCGGAAATCTCCCTGTCTATATGTTTTAAAACATTCAATTAAGCAAGAGCTTGAAAAAAGCTAAAAAAAAAAATGAAAATAAAACTGAGACACTTGCGTAAAAAAACGCCACAGAAAGTCGCAAGAAGAAAGTCCGAATTATCATGTCGAAAGATGACAGCGTTAATAGATACATGATTCTATACTTGCACCCTAAATTTGAACTGAATCTGACAGAAAATACCGTAGTTATAAGCAAAACGAGACGTTTGTGTTATGAACAAGACCAAAGGTTCCGATGGGATCCCAAAAATTGAATATTTGATCCGGACAAATAGGTTTTGTTTTCGAGAGATTGAGTGTTCGCTAGACTTTTAGAAGATGTTTACTGTATTTTGTTTTACAGATTGGTATGCTTATCAGATGGGAAGTGTGACATTTGGTCGTTTTAAGAATCGGTGGATATGATGGAGAAAGAATTTGAATGACGAAAATACCCTAAAATCTGGGCTATTACCAAGAACGGATAATGATAAGAATCTGCATTTCTCGGCTCTGCACCGAATAAATTGAGTTTCGTAATACCCAAGACTTGTGTATGCAATCATTATGCATAGCGCCAGAGGTGGCTTTTTGTTACCATAGACCGATTCAAAGATCCGGTTTCAACCGGATTCCGGACGAACTATACGTCCGGTTAAAAAATGATTGTCATATACAGATTCAGCGCCTTTTCTTACCCTTAAATCTATCATCTAATCAACTTCAAAATAAAAATTTGCTTTTAACAAATTATCCGGTTTTGGCCGGATTACGGACGAACTATTTGTCCGGCGAGAAAATAGTTTTCACCATCGTGTTCAGCATGTTTTCTTACCCCTAAATCGAACATCTAATCAACTTCAAGTAAAACTTTTGCTTGATGTAACCCTGCCCGATGTAAACGATATAAACGTTCCCTCTAAAAACAGCTAGGCTATATCGCAGTAGAGCCCCGGAGAAGAAATTTCCTTACGAACGCCGTCTGAGTATTAACAGCCGATTGTTTGTCTACCATTGTGATTTCACGTGTGACGCGCATCGGACCAAGAAGGAGGATTCTTTTTTCTTGGTCAACTAAAGGGTTTCTCCGCGATATTTGTCTTTCTCCGAAATTCCGTCCTGTTCATCCCATTCCAAGTAAAAGAATCCCCCCGATGGCAGATTTTACCCTCATAACGGGGGAAATGAATAGACCTTGAGAAAAAAGAAACTCAACTACTATTATGGCTCAGTGAGCAGATATGGGCGAATCCGACAGTGAAATCGGAATCGAATCCGAATTTGAATCCGAGACCTTAACAAAAATCAAATTATGTACATAGGTTATAGTTTTATTGTCGATTTATTGTTCTTCCCAGCAAGTTTTACTTCGATCCCTCTATTCTAACCGTTTCTCGAGATTTCCGGTCTCCCCCCAACTCCCCCATAGCTGTCGAATCTGGCTCGGACTTCAAATGTAACATCAGAGATATGTCATTCATTCAGGTATTAAGTTTCATTCCAATCCGATCACCCGTTCGAAAGTTATACAATACTCAATTGATCCGACCCCCACATGGTCGGATCGGGAAACTAATTATTACCAGGTTAGTTTGGTCGGGTCCCTGATATGCCTGCCAAGTTTCATCGTCCTAGCAGATCCGGAAGTACCCTAACTCGCAAACACCAGACTGACCGTCCGACCGACCGACATGACCGAATGAAAGAAGGAGATTTAGCATTCGCGAAATTTCATGGTTTTCCATGGTGGCCAGTGCGCATACTGACAGTTCTGGTTCCTGACAAGAAATATCTGGTTTTCACCTACGGGGACCGGAGGACAGCTAATGTCTCTATTGAAAATCTGTTGGAGTTTGAGACGAACAAAGATGCATGCGGAGCCAATAAGCACGCATCTATCAAGCGTGCGATGAGTGACCTATCCTCACATCCGGACTGCTTTAAAGACAGCGCAAACTCTCTCGGATTGGATGTATCAATAAGGTCAGAAATTGCTGAACTACGTAAGGAGCTCGATAGTTCAAGTAGTCTAATTAGCGACGTAGTGAAGCAAAATATAGCAAAGCAGTTATCGAAAATCCGCCTGACATCGGAAGAAATGGAGAACATCACACAGACAGTCTATGAGTCAGTAATGCTTGAAATTTCATCAAAATTCGAAAAAATTGTCGATAGAATAGCTACACTAGAACAACAGCTCGACTCGTACAAATCGGAGCTACAAGCCCTTCGCGAGGAAGTCGACTCAGTTCAACAAGGTACCAAAGCCTCGTCGGTCGTCATTTACAACTTTACCTTGGATGAAAGCCAGCCGCCTGTTAACGCGCTTGTTGAATTTTGTCAAAATAAACTCGGCATTTCGTCTGCAACATCATCTGATATCCACGACATAAAGGTAATGGGAAAACCTACCGAGTCTCGAACCCCTCCCATTGAAGTTACTTTTCGATCTCCGTATTGCGCTCGTCAAGTCATCAAAAATCGCAGTAAGTTAGCCGGCTCACGATGCTTTATAACAGAGAGCCTGACAAAAGCTCGTCAAGAAATCCTGAATGCAGCGAAAGACGTATTAGGAAAGAAAGAAGTGTGGTCGCTCCAGGGAAGAATTTACGCGAAAGTTGACGAACGGATCATACCTCTTACGAAGCTCTCGCAAGTAGTTGCACTGGTAAGGCCTACATCATGATTCAACGGCGCGTCCCGTGATCGAAACCAAGTGTAAATAATATCATCACTGATGTGTGACCGATTAAGACATTTAGAAGATAATGCTTTTGACTTTTCTGGACTGAATGTATATAATCTATGCCAAAGTGGCAGTGGATGTGAAAGAGTAAACCTTAATATGAATATACCTCGAACAAAATATAAAGAAACAAAGGACTTACGTGATCTTAAGTCGGAAGATAATTTTGTGGTTGCTAATTATAATTGCCAGGGTATTGAGTCCGCGTTCAGTTCTATTCTAAACGTAATCAATGAATCGAGATCCGGTTTTGATGTTATTGGATTGACGGAAACCTTCATTATGGACACTACACCGACTTCAATGTTTGGAATTGAAGGATATACACTTCTTTGCAAGAATCGTACGCAAATTAAGAGAGGTGGTCTTGCTTTTCTGGTGAGAAATGAACTAGAAGTTGTAGAGTATCCTGAATTGAGTATTTGGAAGGAAGGGGTATTCGAATCACTTGTAGTAACAGTGTCTTCTAACACGTGCCGCATTTTTTGTATTCTGGTGTACCGACCACCAAGTACCCCAGCACCTGAAGGAATCGCTTATCTAGAGGCTCTCTTGACAGGACTTCGTTCGACTCGTAATCCTTGCGTGATAATGGGCGATTTTAACTTCAATCTGTTAGATCTTGATCACAGTTGCAACCTGGATTTTTTAACAAGTGTTATATCATTTGGTTTGTTCCCCTGTATTAATATCCCAACTAGAATAACATTGACAAGTGCTACTCTAATTGATACGATTTTGCTGCCAGAAGAGTATTGTGAAAAAGTTAAATCATCGGGAGTTTTGCTGGCCCCCGGATCGGACCACCTTTTGAATTTTATTATATTGTCATTACCAAAACACCCTCCGAAACGAGGAAATACAGCAAACCCACCAAAAATGTACGATATGTCTGACAAAAATTCTGAAAAACTAAAAGCGTACCTGTCGGGAGTTGATTGGAGTGATGTATTAAGTAGTAGTGATGCTGAAGGGGCTTATGTATTATTTATGAATAAGCTGGAACAGGGGATTAAGCTATGTTGTTCGGTTAATCCTGTAATTAGGAAATGTAAACTTAATCGAGTGGATGTTCCTTGGATTAGTCATGAATTGAAAAACATGATACGGCTTAGAAATAAGCTATTCATCCAGCAGCTGAAACGGCCATCCGCCGAGAATCTCCAATTATATAGTAATTACAAATCTTTGGTTAATAAGAAAAACCGTGAACTAAAGCGAAACTATTTACTGAACGCGTTCGAAACAGCAAAGGATGATATAAGGGCAACATGGCATCTGTTAAATAGTGTTTTATCTCCACATAAAAGAAATCAGACTAATGAAGCCCCTACAACGGTAATATCAAACGATAGCCAGGAAAGTCTACATGATGATACAGAAATTGCAAATGAATTTTGCAAATATTTTACGGAAATTGGCCCAAAAATTGCTTCGTGTATTGATACCCAAATTAATGATCCTACAGGAGAGCAAACACCAGCAATAAACCCAATGCCTGATGTGATTAATAACGAAGAAGAAATAAGCCCCGAGATTTTAAATATGAAGGAACTTGAATCAATTTTACAAAACCTCGGACCTTCAGAGGCCCCAGGTAATGATCATATTCCAAAAAGAATCGTAAAAAAGATATTTCCGGTGATTTCTGGTATCCTTTTATTTTTAATAAATTTATCTCTGGTAAGCGGAGTTGTGCCTAGTGCAATTAAAACAAGCCGGGTCATACCACTGTTTAAAAATGGAAAGAAAGATGTATTGAGTAATTACAGACCCATTTCTATACTACCAGTGTTTTCGAAGATTTTTGAAAAAGCAATGCATTCAAGAATTAGTAAATATTTAGAAGAAAAGAAGATAATTCCCCCTAGTCAGTATGGTTTCAGGAAGGGACACTCTACGGATCATGCAATATCACACCTAATTTCGAAACTAAAAGATTCTCTGGACCAAGGACTCCTGTCATCAGCTATTTTTATCGACTTATCAAAAGCTTTCGATACGGTAAACCACAAAATTCTACTTGAAAAATTAACTAAACTAAATTTCCCGACATGGATAATACTATGGCTAAAGTCATACTTGAGTGAAAGATACCAAGTTGTTTGTGTGAGGACTGCTACGTCGATAAAACATCACATTACGTGTGGAGTGCCCCAAGGTTCTATTCTTGGTCCGCTACTTTTTCTTATTTATCTTTCGGATATTCATGATTTAACTCAAATTAATGACTTAATTTCTTATGCTGATGATATGGTATTATTTTTTAAGGCAGAATGTCTGGAAGAGCTTTATTCAAAGATGAATATAGCCCTAGATAAAATTTGTCAATATACACAAAATAATAAACTTGCTCTTAACACTGAAAAAACAAAATATATGATTTTCTCTAATCTATCCCCTTTGATCAGTAATAAGGTTCTAAAATACAAAGATTCTATTATAACCCGAGTTCAAAATCTTAAATATCTGGGAATGATAATTGACGATTTACTAACGTGGAAAAATCATGTGAAGGCACTGGCGGTTAAAGCTTCAAGAGCAGCAGGAATTTTGCATAGAGTAAAAAATTTTATTCCACAAAAATCTTTAAGAACACTTTATTTCACATTATTTTATTCATATATCCAGTACGGTTGTTATATTTGGACTAGTTCGTTTCAATATAACATAAAAAAAATACAAATTATTCAAAACAGGGCAGTTCGGACACTGGTCTATGGCAAATATACAACGGCTGAATCATATGTGAAATCTAACCTTCTTAATATTATGCAAATACGTAAAACACAGATAGGAATATTTATGTACAAATATCTCAATTCACTTTCACCTCCTGGAATTCTACAGCTGGATCTTTTTAAGGAATCGTCATCATATCATGGTTTTCCGACATCATCAGCGTCAAATAGTTTATTGTCTCACCAAAGAAGGCATACCTCAAGAGGGGCGTTTTCAATAAGACATGCAGGAGTAGCGCTATGGAATGAAATACCCCTGTGTATTAGGAATGCAACAACCCTTCAGTCTTTCAAAAAACAACTGAAAAAGGCATTTTCAAGTGATAGTCGTTGAGAGTTGGTATTTGTAAATGTAGTTAAATAATAATGTTCCTTTTTGTGTTTGTTTAAAAATAAGTATTATTGAATGAGCTCCTTATTTGTATGTTCGCTCCCATAGGCCGCATGGCTTTTTTTTGTAGGCGGACATGCAGTTTGTTCCAGGGATTATATTGTTTTTTGTGTGAATAAATAATCTGAATCTGAATCTGAAAATCTGAATCTGACGGAAAAGTAATCGGTATATGGCACTTGGCCGGAAGGCAAGCGCCATAAAAATGGGGCTGATCAAATAAAGAGCCGTCATCAAACAGAACAAACCAAAGGTTTCGATGGAATCCCAAATATTGAATATTTACTCGATCCAGACAATTGGGTCTCGTAAATTACTATGTATCCGTAATCAATCGCTTGAAAATGTACAATAATGATACAGTCTTAGGATTTGTTGGCAGCTTTTTGACAACAGCGGCAAAGCAACTAATTAGATGACAACAAAAGTGCAGATATGGGTTCAGCATGCATGTTTACCCTTATCCGGTTTGGGATTGGATTTGGGTTTGGAGGAATGGTGAGAGAGTGGAAAAGAGTAGGTGGTTGCGGGCTCTACCATCCGATATTTAACAACCAAAGACAGGTTCATGCGGTTTGGATTCGGAATATATTACTATTCCGAACCCGAAGTGCTGCAACCCGAACTAGGTTAGTCGCTTCCCGAATCTCAGCCGGGCTGTGATTAGGGGTACAGAGAAATAAATCTCATCTCTAATCGACTTCAGAAAAGCCTTTACTTTCGAAAAAAATTTCGTTTCAACTGTATTCCTAAGTTGTGTTTTCAGACAACGAGTTTAACACGGAGTTTAACACCAACGTGCAAAACCCGTTTTCATCGAACGGTGTTACTCTCGCCTAAACACGCAACGTAACTTGCTATTCGGAAAATTGCGTGTTCTGGATAATCGATGTTAAACGCGCGCATAACAAGGAGGCTTAAAACGCTTTCAAACATAAACACAGTAACACAGTGTTTGACTCTAGCAACTCTAGCAAATAACCTGCAGAGCAAAAGAGATGGTGATACTGAAAGGCGAACCCAGAACCTCTCCATCCAAATTTCCTAACTTTTGTAAATTTCGGCAGAATTACATGTCTGTCGAGAATATAAGTTCAGATATCGACGGCTCCGCCACCTAACCTCGTATCTCATTTAAACAAAATTGTTCAGGAGAGCAAAAAAACTTCTTATTTTCGTGACTTTTGTGTTCTAAAATTGGCAAAAAATAACAAAGATGTTATTTTAGATTCTGCATCGACTCGTCTGATTTCCATCCTTCCCTTTCTTTCTTTCTAATAGAAAATTAAGATACGAGGATAAGTAAGATCACTTGCTTGAGATACGAGGTTAGTCCTGAAGATACGAGGTGGTAGTTTTTTTCAAAGCATAGAAATGAACCTCGTATCTTTAACTACATGAAGCAGCTAATAGAAAGAATCTTTGTTAGGAGTCAATATCATATATTTTCCTAACGTCACTACAAATTAAAAAAAAAATACTATTGGTTAGGAGGAGAGTCGTAAAATGCATGATAGTCGATTGGCATGACAACTTTCATCAATTGCAAGTCAAGGAATTTTTCCTTTTTTATTGGTAGTCTTTCGCAGTGAAGCTTCGGTAGTCCTGAAAGCGCAACAAGATCACGCTTTGCTTTTCTTGTTTTCTTCGTCGGCAATTCCTCCCAGTCGTCAGCATGCGTCAGTTTATAGAAAACCTTCCCATCCGGAGTGTACTTATAGGCTCTGACATCATTTATAGTTGGTTCTCCTTTTTTCGTTCCGGGCCTAAACTTTTTTCCTTCTGCAACGGACTGGAAGCTGGTGAAAAAGGTATGGTCGAGGTACTTGACGCCATAGGACTCTCCCTCTTTCCTGGCTGTTGATATTTAAGAAACGTACTCGTGTGGAACAAAAATATCTCGTTTCCCTATATTTCGCTCAATAGTAGCGTGAACTGAGTCACATTCCGTTTGTGTGTGACCTTTCTCCAAATATTTCTGGTAAACGGTTATTCCAGATTCTGTAGAGTACCGTTGCAAGCTGCTGCTTAGGACGGCGGTGCGGTTTTGATAGCCACAACCGTCACTCCAAAGGATAACGGTCTTCACGGTTTCCGGCAGGCATCTGACCCAGTCTAGTACGCAGCTTGTGAACTTGGAGGCTGAAAGACCTCCTTCGATTTCATTCCAAACGTAGTTGAGTAATTTTTTACTGGCCAACCAGAAAAAAAGTAAAAATATGCGTAATAAGACGAATTTTGTAGTAAAGAGCAGATGCTTGGAGCTTCGGTGTCAGTTTCACAGCCATGACATCGTGAGTAGAAACAGCTATGGTTGTGTCAGAAGCAGCCAGCTCCTTGTCTTTCTTTTTTTTTCAGCTTGCGCGTCGTCCTTCTTCCTTCGGTTGGTGTCATACCCGTCTCTCGTTAAGTTGTTCGTTGAAAAAGCACAGCAGGTGTCACACTGATCCTTGCTGGGCTTAAATATTGAAACATTCATATCCTTCAGCAGTTCAAAAAATAGGGTCTTCGATAAGAACACCTGGTTTTCTTCTTCCTGGGCAACAACGTAGACTTGGTAAATTCCTACAAAAGTTTGGAACGGATGCTCGAAATACAGCCTTGTTGTATCCACCCTCTAATCAGCTTCAGGAACAACTTTTACCTTCCTCAAAATTTCCGGTTTTGGCCGGATTCCGGATGAACTAATTGTCCGGCGTCAAAAATCGACAATCTCATTAGCATTAAAAACAATTTTTTTCGTCCCTTAATTTTAAACCCCCTCCCTCACCCCTAAACATAGAGCTAGGGGGCCCATCCACGAACTTGACCAGTACTTTGACCGAAAGGATCCTCACACCAAGTTTGAACAAAATATCTCAACCCCTTCGAGAGTTATCGAGCTAACAGAGGGACAGACGGACAAATTTTACGAAGTCATGGGTATCAGTCACTTACGTTTTGGGATCCCAAAAAGGGCACATTCTCCGGTCAAGGAAGTCTCAAGATGGAGGTCAAGCCGTATAACATTAGCGTGAGGCGAATTATTGGCATCTGGCAACACAAGTCTCATATCAGACGATCTTGATGTCGAGTCGTGTTTTCGCGTAAAAGCCAGAACACTTGAGGGAACACGCGAGAGTGCGGCCCTAAGCTCTGGCTTTTTCTGTACGACAACATGGTCCAACCATCGAGGGGCGTTTTGTTGTATGAAAAAACGACAGAAAGCTTTAGAAAATGACTTACCAATTGAATGGCATCATTTTCAGTATACCGTATATCATTCCCACCTTTTTCTAAAGCTGCTTGTAACATTAGTTTCCCTCAATTCATTTCAGACTTTACTGACTTCCAGGAGCCTATTGAACTCACATTATATTACCTAGCCAGTATGCCTGTTCATAATCTACATTTTTGTATCAGGTTTGCTTGATTCCTGACAAAAAATTTTTTTCGTTGAAACTGAAATAAATTGACGTAAATAATGATACGAGGTCACCGTATAATCCACTACTTTATGATACGAGGTTTCCTGAATATTTAAAATGTGACGAAAATTAAGATACGAGGTCCTGTCTTAAAAAATGTCTCAAGATACGATGTTAGGAAAACTAGCCTGAGTCAAGAGTAGATACGAGGTTAAATAGTCTCTTTTCTGGCTTCCAAGATACGAGGTTAGTTTTTATCGAATAAGATGTTATCTATTTCAAATATGCATAAACATATGGTACCACTAGACGCGTCGTGCAAATTTGCGTACAATGATATCAAAAACCATTTTTCGACCCGATCTTATATGATACGAGGTTAGGTGGCGGAGCCGTCGATATGGATTTATCTGGTTTTCTTACTCCCGATACGAACGTCTAATCGAATTAGTAATGAACTTTAGTTTTTATCAAATTTCCGGTCATATTCGGATGCAGCATGGTTCCTTAACCCTAAATCGATAATCTCATCAGCTTTTAGAAATATTTCCTTCGTCCTTAATGTGAAACCCCCTCCCTCACCCCTAAATAAAAAGGTAGAGAGCCAAACTACGAATTTGACCTGTAGTTTAACCCGAAAAATCCAAGAAGACCCAAAGAAAGAAGTAATCGTGCTAACAGGCGGCCAGACAGACAGACGGACGGACAACTTTTACGAAGTCATAGGTATCCATCCACTTACGTTTCGGGATCCCAAACAAGTTATAAAGGAGGAAGTAGTTCGCGGAAAAATCCTAGTAGTTGGATGCTTTTAAGAATAGCAAGCAATTATCGACAAATCATGGGTTCTTGCTTGCGGATATAAAAAAATTGTACTAACCTGAAATCGTCATAGATTCCAACTGGATTTTGGATTCACTTCCTTCCCACCGACGTATCCAAGAGGAGAGAAATTCCCGAATTTCGACCGGATTCCGGCTCACAAAAACGGAGCTTGATATTCTTCCTTTGAGCATCTCTAGGCAAACTCAGCGAAAACTCTTCAGGAACTAATCCCAATTTGAACACTTTCACAAAATTCCAACTTATTCCTGAAAAAAGGGATTTTTTTTACTCCGTTCCAAGAATAGGCCTAACCTAAAGTTCCCTTCACCAAGCACAACAGTTTCTATATGGTCCATGTCCAGGTTCATTTAATTTTCAAATAATGATAACAAATAGTTTTACATAACTTCATGGCAGACAGCAGGCTCGACGGCCAGAAGACTAAATTAAAACAAGAGCTGCAAGCTCATATGGCACTTGCAAGGCTTGGTAAAAGGATGAAAGTAGGGATTCACCGGTTCGTGGGTTTGTTGTGATCATTTGTAAGCAAAACCCTTGAAATAACAATGACGACGGACCCTTGGAGATCACGAGAATGTATCTTTTGGTAAAAAGTATTTTTTCTTTGCACTTGGCTGTGACGATATGCACTTTAGGGGGCTAGGAATTCGTCTGTAATCAAAACCCTTGAGGCAAAAATGATTCTGGGCCCTTTAGGATCATGAATATATATGGTTTGGTGAAAAGTATTTTTTTTTAATTTTCGGTTAAGATGCGCACTTTAAGGGTACTAGAAATTCATTTCTAAGCAAAACCCTTCAGGCAATGATGATCATGGGCTCATGGGGATCATGAAAATGTAGGTTTTGCTTAAAAGTATTTTTTGTACTTTGCGGTTAAGATGACTTAAAGGGACGGTCGGATCAGGGAAGTGACAATTTCTAAGCCAATCTTGTCAAGTCTCTAATGCTCAAGCCAAGTTTCATCGTCCTAGCACATCTTGAAGTACCTTACACTGCGATCACCGGAATTCTGGACCCCAATCCAGCGCCCCCCAGAGTGACCGAATCCAATCCGGTTCTGCGTCAGCATCTAGGGCTTTTATGCTTGTTCTTCCCACCAAGAATCATCTATTGACTATTGGTAGCCTACTTAGTGCCCTATTTGGGTCTACTTAGTACATTCAACAGCACATCTTATAAGCTAAAAGGAAACACGGACAGCCAGAACACCATTCGTTTACTCGTGCGCCGCAGCCATCGTCGATTATCCACTTTCTGCATGTGTACTAAGAAGGTCGACAAATTGGACTCTTTCGAAATAATGGAAATCCTGAGTTGTAAGATTTGTTTTTAAACAGGTAAAAAATAACAGGAACAGGGCAAAACAGGACAAATCAAAACGGAACAGAAGAGGCGAGAAAAAAAAAACAGCTGGGTTCAAAATAGCTGTTCTGTTTATTTTTTGACGCCTTAAACAGAAAACAGGAAACACTAAAACAGGAAGAAAAAACAGAAATAGAAACAGGAACATGCCTAGCTACTACTAGCAAACTGGATGCCCCTTCAGAAAAACTGGATGCTGTATTCGGGACAGCATCCAATGTGATTTTGCATGTGATTTTTTTTGTATTATTTTCGGCAAACATTTACCGTTGTAGTTGACAAATATGTCAAGCTTAGCGGAACATGAACATAGAGATACCACAAATCCGAAAGAAACAGTTCACTCGATGAAAATCGATTTTACGAACAGCGATGCAACGAAGCAACGCATTTGCATCGTGTTTTTAAGAAGTGAGTAAGCTTTTTAAGTGAAACAAAAAATTACAGGGAGTGATGTGATGAGCCCGGCCGTCTGAACCCACGGGCCAGCCAGTTCACTCGGCTTTACCGATGAGACTGCGTTAAACAACCAAAAAGGCCTAGCGGTATCCGGCACGGCGTAACTTTCCCGTTCTTAGTTCGCGGGGCCTGACAAAAAGCTCGAAGTCCGAAAACAGGTCATCCTCAGACCTTTTTTTTCTATTAACGAATTCGATATTGATAAATTTTATTACAGCCTAACTTCGTGAGCGTGAACGTTTTTATAGTTACCCTTAGTCAATGTGATATTTTAGCAGGGACTTTTTTCAAGGTCGTGCGTCGTTTTGGGAGTACACCTCCCGCAGGTAACCCTTCCGCCCCAGAAGGCCAGATACTTACCTCCATTCTCTGAATAGTGAACATAAAGTCGAGCTTCTCGTTGCACTATTTTAAAGTTACAATCAACCAAATCGCAGGAAATTGCAGCAGTTAAAAGAAGAAATGAAGTTTTCCTCAAGTCTAGAGGAACTGTTTCGGCAAACCGATGCGCGGAGGAACTGGAAACTAGAGCTGGCACATCGTGTTGTTCACCACGAAAAGGCGCCACTGTCCCACCGACTATCGCAGACCACACGTTGGCAATCTGCAAAAAATTTAATAAACTAAATTTCATTTTAATTTCATTCTTAAAGGGTCTTAAAATTCTGTGAAAGGAAACGAAAGGTGAAAAAGTCTTTGAACTGTGATTAGAACTGTTGAACATGATTAGACATTTGAAAAAGAGCACCGCAAAACAACTTATTCTTGATTATGCGTTATTAAAACTGGCATTCTCAAGAGTCTCCTTAACTGTGAAGTACGACCATGCGGAGTCGAATATATTCTCGACACCCTGCCCGATGTAAACGAGCGCAGGGTCGGAGCTACGCGGAACATCACAATTCGTTCCCTCTACAACCAGCTAGGCCATATCGCAGTAGAGCCCCGGAGAAGAAATTTCCTTACAAACGCCGTCTGAGTATTAACAGCCGATTGTTTGTCTACCATTGTGACTTCACGTGTGACGCGCTGCAGAGCGGGTCGCTGCATGGGACCAAAGAGGGAGGATTCTTTGTTCTTGGTCAGCTAAGGGTTTCTGCGCGATATTTATCTTTCTCCGAAAATTCCGTCCTGTTAAATTCTGCCCTCGAACTGCCGCCAACCCCTTCCTCGTAAAAGAATCCCACCGATGGCAGATTTTATCCTCATAACGGAGGAAATGAATAGACCTTGAGAAAAAAAGACAAAAAAGGACAAAAAAGCACTAATGCCAACTCTCCCACAGTAACCGGATCTGGCCCGCTTATGCCATTCACATATCTGGGACCTGTGCTTGTTCTTCCCACCAAGTTTCATCCCGAACACTCGATTCTAAGCGTTTCTCGAGATTTCCGGTTCTCCGCTCAACTCCCCCCAGTGTCATCCGATCCGGTCCGGATTTAAAATGAGGCATCTGAGACACGAGATCTTTCTATATATCAAGTTTCATTAAGATCCGATCACCCGTTCGTAAGTTAAAAATACCTCACTTTTAGGACTCCCCCTCCCTCCACCCCCCTACCAAATGATCGGATCAGGAAACGACTATTATCAAGTCAATCTGCTCGGGTCCCTGGCACGCCTGTCAAGTTTCATCGTCCTAGCACATCAGGATGTACCGAACTCACGTGATCACTAGAAATCCGAATCCCCCCCCTAGCTCCCCCACAGTGACAGGATCCGGTTCGGTTATGTCAATCACGTATCTAGGACTAGTGCTTATTCTTCCCACCAAGTTTCATCCCAATCCATCCACTAAAAGCGTTTCCCAAGATTTCCGGCTCCCCCCACCACCTCCCCCCAAAGTCACCGGATCCGGTCCAGATTTTAATCACGTCGTCTGGGGCACGAGGTCTTTCCAAATATCAAGTTTCATTAAGTTTCATCAAGTTTCATTTCCCGGATGTCGGGTCGAAACTTACGGAGCTTGCTGGCAAAATACCCCAGTCTACTTATAAGTATCTGCCCGCCCACAGTGGCCTTACTCGTTTGCTTTAGTTTCTTGTTCTTTTTGTTTTGTGAAGTGTTTGTTTTGTTTCTTTTATTGCTACTCCGCTTTGATTTTTTGTAGCGGGTCAAAAATAAATTATTATTAAGATCCGATCATCCGTTCGAAAGTTATAAATTCCGAAATATTCCGGATTCCCCCTCCCTCCACTCCCCCCACGATGCTCGGATCGCGGAAGTGGCTATTTCCAACTTAATCATTTAGGGTCCCTGATATGCCTGCCAAGTTTCATCGTCCTAGCTTATGTGGAAGTGCCCGAACTAGCAAAACCCGGACCGACCGACCGACAGACCGACCGACTGACGGACAGAAATTGCGATCGCTATATGGCACTTGGCCGAATGGCAAGTGCCATAAGAATCAGCCGGGAAGAGGATTGTTCAAGTTCAAGTTCTTTTATTGTTTGGAAATACATATTATAAAATAAATACATAACGTCCCCAGCAGGGAGACTGGCTCGAAAGCTGGGCGACACACATGATAAACGAACAAACCCAGAAGAAACGGATGCCATCACACTTTTCACTCCATCTCATACCCCCCCCCAAAAAAAAAAAAAAAAATTACCAAAAAATTTGTATTTTATAATTTTTGTGCTGAAAAGGTTAATCGGAGTCTGTTACTTGTGAAAAGTATTGGCTGATATTATAATTTTGCACAAAGAACAGGTAAGCCGTGTTCACAATAATCATTGCATCGACTGGTAATGGTTTCTCCCTCGTTTTCCGTCAAATTAATCACCTAAGCAATTGCTTCCACTAGAAATGGGAAAACACTAGCAGTTTCTAGGAGGAAAAAGACCAAAATCTCCGGTGGGATCCCGAGCCATGTATGAAATTCGTGTTTGAGGCGGTATTAGCTTTTCGGTTCCGGCTTAGTTATCAATCCTTAAAGTTCAACCGAAAAGGCCTGGGATAGGGCAATCTATTTACCCATCACTTACTCACTTAAATTGGCTTGAAGACCCGCTGAAAATGCGTTACTTGGTTGTTCCGCTATTCAGGAATAATCAATTTTCAAATAGTGGAAATTCCGTGTGATTTGTGGTACCTCTAATATGTTGAAAGATTTATTACTTTTTTTTTGTTCAGGCACTAAGCAATCTTCACCAATATCGCCACTGCCCACTGAAAAGCCTTGTTTGTGTTTGGATAAAAAATTTCCCGCGTCATAGTAGAATTTTCGCTGTGGGGACGCCCGCAGATATTCTGAACGCCAGAACTAGAGCAGATAGTGGAAAACAAAAAAATCCCTTTGGAGAATCCAAATAATTCAGTGTATTCAACTAAATGACACAAAAATAAGTTGGCTTTTCAGTTAAACTTTAAGAACGGAAATAAATCACTTGACCGGAATCTACCAATTTTCCGGTTTCCAGCGTTTACGGGAGGAAAGTTGGTGTAGTGAAAAGCGACGCAGAAATATAATTCGCCTTAATCTATAACAACATCCATCATCCCTAAATGTAAGGCTACCGGGCCCATCTACGAATGAAGGTCAGAAAACTATCTAGTTCAAGCCTTGACGTTATTCCATAGAGAGAAGGACTATGTGCTTACCTTAAAAAATGGGGGGGGGATTCGTGGGAGGGAGTGGTTGTTGAAAATTATGCGGAATAGGGCTTTTCTTAGTATAAGAAACCTGGCGAGGTTACTCAAGAGTGGCCAGTCTAAACAGGGATAAGTGTTTGTGTGGGGTTTAGTGTAAAATCGTAGTGTGTCAGATTCTGTTGTATGTATACGTATTTATTTATCTTTGTTTGTCAGGGCCCTTGGGCTTTTAAGGCAAAAAAATCATAACATATCATTATCATCCTACTCCTATTGAAGCGTTGGTCAACAAATCAACCAATTCCTAATCCGAATAAGGCTACTTGAAATAAAAACGGCGACAAGCTAAATGCTTAACGCCAAACGTAATGATAAATAAAAGAATCAATATTTTCTATAAAGAGTCCTATATTGCTAACAAAACAATTCTTCTGAAATCAGCAGCTCATCGACTGAAGAAAAGACAAACTGTATTTTCGAACAAACTTTCACATTTTCCCTTTTCATTAAGTCATTCATCCACATCGAAAATACCTTTACACACACTGAATCACACGAGACACTTCCTCTTTCAAGACTGAAATCATACTGTCAAATTCTGAAAGAGTACGCTATTCATTCATTCATTGTGACACCTTCAAGTCGGCTCGCTCCGAGCAAGTTCCCCCAGGCCATCCCAAGAGCATAATGCCTGCTGTAACGGTTATATAGATATAGATAAATGTTTATTTAAGCCCTTGGGCCATGAACAAAGACAAAACAAAAACACTACAATATACCAACTTCACATTCAGTGTACGGGCGAACTTTCAATACTAAACTAAACTCCTTCCCCCAAACGACAATCTAACCTCACATACTCTTAATTTTCTTATCTAAATGATCCAGATATAGACCAATCCTACATATAATTCTGGGGTTTGTACTCTTTAGTAGATCCTTAACTAGCGTATCTATACCATTTAAAAGCTTCTCACGCAGGATAGACAACTCCTGACACTTGTAAAGCAAATGGTCCAGATCACCTACCTCAACTTTACAAAACTGACAACTCGGCTTTGCCGTTGTCCCTGCCCTTTTAATATCCCAAATATTCCCCAAAACTGGAAGACAGTTTGCCCGCAGCTGAATCCATGAACGCAAAAACCTTGAAGGTAAATTAAATTTAAAATAAACTTCTTCACCAAACCTTACCTTTGCTATCTTGTAAACCCTAAGTGTTTCAGATATTTCCATTTTCCCCGCCCATTCCTGGATCTCTTGTCCCTCCATTGTCTCTTTAACTTTACTTACTATATCATTTGGCATTTTTGTGGGTCCTAGGCCTCCGTTCCAAATCCATGACATTCCTGCTTGGTCCAATATCGCTTTTATTTGGTGGGGCCAAGATCCTTTTTTATTCATCTGTAGTGACTCTTCATATGCTGTCCGAATCATTCTTTCTCTAGGTAGGCTAATTATTTGCAACCATAATTTCAGCATACTTACTTTTCTTGCTAGTCTAAGGGAGAATAGGCCTATATCCCCTTGTATAACTAAACTATGGGTTGTTACATGAAGTCCAAGTAATCTTTTATAGTACTGCAGCTGAAGCGACTCAAGTTGCCTTGCAGCATCGTAACCCCATAACCCTTCTCCGTAATTGATCACCGGTAAAACTTTAGTATTGAAGATTCTTTTGTGCATTTTTAAATCTTTTATTCCCATCAAAGTATGACTTCGAAATATTGCAGCCATCGCAGCTTTTCCTCTTGTACGCATCTCTTTTATATGATCTACCCAACTTCCGTTACTTTTGAATATAAAACCTAGGTATTTCACCCGGTCACTAATTTTTATTTCACTTCCTTTAAAATAAAACTTGACACTGTTCCGGTTACTTGTCTTTCCTTTTCCAAAAATCACAACCTCTGTTTTCTTGACATTCAATTTAAGTTTTTTTTCCTCCAAATATTTTTCCAACAAATTTAACAGTGTCTGTAGGTCCTCGGGCGACTTTGCTATCAAAGCTGCATCGTCAGCGAAAAGCAGTACACATAATTTTCTATTTCCCAGCTCCACTGTCGGAGCCTGTCTATTCTCTAAAAACTCAACTACGTCATTAATAAATAACGAGAACAATTTCGGTGAAAGTGTACTACCCTGTTTAACACCCTTTCTTACCTCAAATACCCGAGACATTTTCTTTCCTACCCGTACTATCCCCTTTGTACACCAATACATGCTAACGATTAGTCTCACTAGTCCTATAGGTAGGCCTATTTCAATCAACTGTTTCTTTAAAAGTTCTCTATTTACATTGTCGAAAGCTTTTTCTAAATCAATAAAAGCTACGTACAGTTTGTTTTTACCACCAACATATTTTTCTATCAATGTTTTTAACACAAAAGCCCTATCTACCGTTCCATACCCTTGTCTGAATCCTCCCTGCTCCTCCTTTAATACTAATTTTAATTGCAACCACTGCGTTAGTCTATTATCTATTACTTTCTCAAATATTTTACTCATTGACGGCACTAGTGCTATTAATCTATAATTTTCGTGGCACATAGGATTTCCCTTCTTCAATAATGGGAGAAGTAGTGATGTTTTCCACGCATTAGGCCATTCTCCTTCACCTATTATCCTATTAAATATCACTAAAATAATCGGCATAAACACTGAAAGAAACTTCTTAAATATAACCATGGGTATCCCGTCAATACCCGGCGCTGATCCTCCCCTCATTTTACTTACCACTGTCTTAACCTCTTCATCTGATATATCTTTTATCAATAAACTATCTGTATCATCAACCGGGAAACATACTACATCTTTCATTTTATCTGTTTCCCTATCTAATATCACCCCCTCTTCCTCTCCTAGCTCTTCTATAAAAGTAGGCCATGAATCTGCCTGGAGGCCTTGTTTCACCTGTTTCCCTGTCTTTTCAACATCATTTAAACTCTTCCAAAACTCCTTCGTTCTTTTCTCCTTGAAACTATCAATTATCCTCCTCTTTTTCTTCATATCAGCTTCTGTTTTCTTCCGTTTTATTAATTGTTTATACCTCTTCCTCATTATTCTATACTCCTCCAGACATTTTTGAGTCTCTTCCCCCTCATTTGCCCCACGTAACTTTACCAAAACTTTATTAAGCTTAGTCTTAAATGTAATGCACTCTCTATCATAGAATTCATCCTCTCTTACCTTCTTTATTTCCACCGGGCACTTAGCTATTATGAACTGATCAAGCTCACTTATAATACTGTCTACCTCACCAGCTCTTTGCTGCATCCGTCGTAGTGTCTCAAGGCTTTCTGTCGAATTCAACTCCATATTCAGATGATCAATTTGTAACTCCGACCAATTTTTCCCGCATATTTCCTTCCTAACTTTAACCTCTTCTCGATCCTTTTTATATTCCTTTACCATAACATTTCCCAAACCCACTTCTAACTTTATCGCTAAATGGTCTGACCCAATTAAATTTAGTACCTCTACGTTCACAGATTCAGCCGCAAGACCAACCTCAACTAAAACGTAATCAATTACACTCGGATTCCTCCCCGACAAACAAGTAAACTCACCAATTTTACCATCAGTCCCGAACCTACCATTACCTATAACTAGACCAAATTCCCCACAAAATGTCAGGAGTCGACTCCCCCACTTGTTCACTTTTCGATTTACGTCTCGACTATTTCTTTCTACTAGGTACATTTCTGGTATTAACCTTTCAACCCCTGGGATATTTGTTTCACTCAGTTCTTGGCAATTGCTAGTATAAGCGTTGAAATCACCCATCAGGATAAATTGCTCGTCTTTCCACTTTTCCTGAAGGTCACCAAGTTCCTTTTCTAAAATATCCCAAGTATTTTCCCGCGCGTATGAACTATTATCAGGGGGTATGTAAACAAAACCTAACACAAAAGATTTCTTATTCCTAATCTTTAACTGTAACCAAATTAAATTTTCTGAAACACTGGGCAATCTTTTATACATCAGCGCCGCTTTTTTGCTTATCAAAGCCATCACACCTCCATAAAATCGACCGTTACTCGCAATTTTTCTCGTGACTTGTTCCACATTAAACCCTGGAAAATTCACTTCACTATCTTTGCTAAACCACGTTTCCAAAAGACCAACCACATCGTAATCGATTAACTCCTGAGACACGTAAGCACGCTTATCCCTCAACCCTTGTACATTCCAAGATACCACTTTTAATTCATGGCCCTTTCTTTCCTAATCTTTTTCACCACTGTGCCCACTAGCATTCTGTCGGTTTGCATCTGAACCTGAACCGGACGCCAGATCGTTCGCAAATGCTAGCTGGTAATAATCTTTTGATCTCGATATGACACTGGGTTTTTCTCTTTGCGCCGGGCTAGAGAACGGGTACACTTTACCTGGGGCCCACGCTTTTCCTTTCTGTATATTTTCCACCGAATCCTCAACTCTTTTGATGCCGGTTTTCCTCTTTGCCTCTTGCTTGGCCTTGTCCTGCGGGCTAATTATCTCGCTAAGAGAGCGTTTAGCCCCTTTAGCTGACATCCCTTGATCAGCTTCAATAATCGTTTCGGCTTCACTGTCGCTGGTGTCCGATTCTGGGGGGCCCCCTTGCCCCTCTAGAGATGGTTCAGCCCGCCGGTAATCTTTCTCGCCCACCTTACCAGCAACCTTATACTCAAAAGTAGGCTTCCTAACTTCCTCTGTTACTTTGCCGCTTTTACTATCAAATGAAAAGCATCTTCCGTCAATGTGTAGTTTCATACCCTTCAGCTGTGCAGCTCGGCCATCCTCACGTGCTAATTTCAGCACCTCTTTTAATGCTGAACGTGCTTCCCTTTGCATGGGCGTATAATCGGGAGCCAAGTTGAGACCGAACACTTTGAGGTGTTTACTATTGCGTAGCAAATAATCCCTCATTTCGGTCGTAGCGAACTTGATAATCACTGGACCGGACCTTAAGCGGAAAACATCTACCATATCATAACGCGCAATGTTCACGTTGGGGTAAACTCTGTCCATAATCTTCAACATCTCGTCCTTGATTGCAAATCCTCGATTAACTGGGGGTACATATCCATACACCACCAAATTGGTTCTTCGTTGCCCTATTTCTAAGGCTTCCATACGTGATTCGCAGGTCACAATGTTCTTTTTGACGGTGTCCATAAATGAATAGAACGAACCGAAATCAGACTTGTTTTCCTTTAATTGCTCCGATATCGTCTCTAATTGGTTCTTCACGTCAGCAACGTCCGCTGACAAATTCGCCATCGAGTCTAGCTTGGAGTTTATCTCCTCCAGGTACTGCTTGTTTCTCATATGGGTCTCCGCATCCATGTCTCTCTTAACTTGGATCACTTTCCTCTCTCTATAGACTCGAGGAAAAAAACCTGGTCTGTGGTCACCTTTCTCTCTCTACAGTCGTTAACGAAAAACAATGTCTATGGGTAATCGGTAACTCGTTCGCCCGCACGCTTCGACTGCTGATTATTACGGCATTTTCTGTGTTTTTGTAAGGAGTTAAAAGAGTTGAGGCAGGAAATTTATCCGAGTTGTTTTGAAAAGGAGGAATGGCTGGAGATTAATTTGGGAAGGCTGATTAGTTTGGGCATGGTACATAGAGAACATTTTGTGTAAGGTGAGTTAGGAAGAAAGGGGTGTGTATTAGATTATATTATTTGAAATTTATTTGTTGGATTAATTTGGAATTCATTCAGTGAAGTTAGTTTTTTTTGCTCTGTTTTGTATTTGTATTAACCATGGCCCTTTAGGGCTTTCAGTGTTAATAAATGTCTATTTATTTATAATTTGTCAACAAGTGAATGAAATGAAAATAATGTAGAAAAGTGCAAAGGAGGTTGGCCAGATTTTACTGACATTTTTACAGAGTAATCATTACTTTAGTCTTAAAGTGTAAACGAATCCCGACAATTCCTGTTTCAATCATTTTCAAACAACAAGTTCGTCTTCGCTTCATGAAACCTGGGTGACGAGTAAAGATTACATGTTGAAAAACTAGGTTTTCATGTTGTTGTTTTTTGAAAACATGGTTTTCACCATCGTGCTCAGCATGTCTTCTTATCCCATACTGGACTATCATATTAGCTGTTTAAAAATACTTTGTTTGCCCCTTAACTTAAACCCCTCCCCCACCCCTAAATGTAGGGCTACAGAGGCCATCTACGAATTCGACCTTACTCTTGACCCAAAGAATCATCACATAAAGTTTCATCATAACATCTCATTCCCTTCAAGATTTATGGTGCGTACTGACGGAGGGACAGACGGACAACTTTTGCGATGTCATAGGTATCCGTCACTAACGTTTAGGGATCCCAAAAAAGGAAACTTGAAAACAGGTCCTGTTCTGTTTTAACAGAAATGATGAGTTTCCAAAACAGGAAAAGCTGTTTAACAGGCGAAAAAAAACAGAAACGGCAATGTCACACAGGTATTTCTATTTTTTGATTTTACGTAGGTATTTTGGTGTTTTTATGGCACTTGCTTTCCGGCCAAGTGTCATATACCCGATCACTTTTCCGTCGGCCGGTCGGTAAGTCCGGTATTTGCGAGTAAGGGTACTTGAAACTTGGCAGGCATATTAGGGCCCCGACCAAACTAGCTCGGAAATCTTCACTTGCCCGCCGACCATCGTGGGGGGAGGGAGGGGAGCCGGAATTTGGAATTTAGTGGCATGCATAACTTTCGAACGGATGATCGGATCTTAATGAAACTTTATATTTGGAAAGATGTCATGCCTCAGATGTCCCATTTCACGTCCGGACCGAATCCGATGAATGTGGGGGGGGGGTCAGAGGGGGGACCAGAAATCATATGACACGCTTAAAATGGAGCGAATAGAAACTTGGTGGGAGGAAAAGCACGAACCCTAGGTATATCATTGACAGAACCGGACCGGATTCGGGTTCTGTACGGGAGATAGAGGGGAGGGGCGTGAATTCCAGTGATCGCAAGTTACGGTACTTCCAGACGTGCTAGGACGATGAAAATTGGCTTGAACATTAGAGACATGAAGTGGTTGGCTTAGAAATAGCTCTCTGATCCGACCATCATTGGGGGAGTGGAGGGAGGGAGAATCGTGAATCTGAATAATCTGTTGTAGGCTATCTATAATTTTTGAACGGTGATCGGATCATAATAAACTTGATATTTGGAAAGACCCCATGTCTCGGATGTCCTATTTAAAGTCCGCATGTAATTCCATAAATGTTGGGGGGGAGGTGGAGGGGAGAACCGGAAGCTTGGTCGGAAGAACAAGCACAAGCCCTAGATACATCAGTGACAGAATCGGACCGGGTTTGGGCACTGTGGGGGGAGTTGGAGGTGGGTCCGGAATTCCAGTGATCGCGAATCAAGGTACTTCCAGATATGCTAGGACGATGAAACTTGGCTTAGAAATAAAACACTAAACAAGGTTGGCTTAGAAATTGTGAGTTCCCGGATCCGACCATTCCTAAAAGTACGAATCCTAACCGCAAAGTACAAAAAATACTTTGAAGCAAAATAACATTTTCGTGATCCCTATGAGCCCATGATACTTTTTGCTTCAAGGGTTTTGCTTACAACTGAATTCTTTATAAGTCCAATAGTACACTGTCACCAGGTTGGTGACCCTTTTTTTTGTACAACGGTGCACGTTCGATTTAGAAGTTTTTCTTTGTACAACGTTTTGTCAACACTTGTCTGCAAAACCGTTGGATCGTAAAAAAATGTTATCGTCGAAAGTGTTGGTCTTTTTAGACAAAAAAAAATATTTTGCGAAAAACGTTGGACCGTAAAAAAAACGTTTATTTCGTCAAAAGTGTTACTCTTGTCAATTCCGTTGTGATAAAAAATGTTTTAGGATGAAAAACGTCATGCTATATTTTATCGTGGTAGAAAAAACTTCTAAATCGAACGCGCTCCGTTGTACACACAAAAAATGTTGCACATGAAAAAGTATTGGACTGGAATATAGTGTTGTAGTGTAGTTTTGTAGAACCTTGTAATCCCGGTGGCGCTTCGTTGTACGCCCACTATAACGTTGGAAGTACAAAAAAAGAACTGATTAATAAAGTGATTGCACCATGCACGAATGAAATGAACGTATGGTCCTTAATACACCTCACAACTTTCATCATCCAAACCTGTATTAAAGTAAGTTAAACCCTCCGTGTCACAAGATACACCCCCCCCCCAACGTTTTCAATCCCCCAAAGTGGCCGAATATGGGTCCGATCTGTGAATAGAATATCAAAGACTTGTGCTCTTGTCTAAGCCTGCCACAACATATCCGGTGCACCCTCAACTCCCAACGCAGTAGTTGGATCAGGTCCGGACTTTGAATGAAATATCTTAGATACATGCTTTTGCCGGTTATTACGTTTATTCGTTTTTGCAGACAAGTGTTGACAAAATGTTGTACAAAAAAAAAATTCTGAATCGAACGCGCACCGTTGTACAAAAAAAAAGTGTCACCAACCTAATGACAGTGTATGTACTTTAGTTTGTTCTTTGCTGAGGACGGTTGCCGGAAGTGCATTGTTCCCCCGCATATCATCTTAGGGGCCCTAAGATGTTATGCTATAATCAGCTGATCTACAAAACCCCCGAGAATCTCGTTTTTGTTTCTTGTATAGCTGTAGGCAGCAAGTGCCGTTAAAACTGTAATTGCTATTTTGTGAGTTTCACTGTGATAATTTCTAATCCAATCTTGTCAAGTCTCTAATGTCCAAGCCAAGTTTCATCGTCTTAGCACATCTGGAAGTAACTTAAATCCCGATCACCAGAATTTCGGACCCCCCTCCGACTCCCCACAAAATGCCCGAATCCGGTCCGGTTCTGTCACGATATATCTAGGGCTTACGCTTGTTCTTCACACCAAGTGTCATCCCAATCACTACACTCTAAGAGCGTCACAAAAGTTCTGTTACTCCCCTCCGACTCCCCCACATTGATCAGATCATGTCCGCACTTGAAATGGGACATCTGAGACATGAGTTCTTTCCCAATATCAAGTTTCATTAAGATCCAATAACCCAGTCAAAAGTTGGACATTTCTCAAGATTCCAGATTCCCGCTCCCTTCACTCACCCACGGTGGTTGGATTGGGGAAGTGAATATTTCCAAGCTAGTTTGGTGGGGTCTCTAATATGCCTGCCAAGTTTCATTGTCCTAGCACTTCTGGAAGTACCATAACTCAATAATGAGTGGCATGACAGACAGACCAAAAAAGTGATCAGTATATGGCACTTGGCCGATAGGCAAGTGCCATAAAAAGGAAAATCTGAAAGTTCTGCAACACTTGGTTCTTAGCTCATTAGAAAAGGCTATCATTAGCCTACTGTTATCTTCCATACTGTTCGTAAACCCGTTATTCATGACTGAAATACTAGCACCAGAGGCGTTACTAGCTTAAATGTTTGGGGGGGGGGGTATTTACTGTCTGGCTGATCATTTTTACCAATTGGTTTTGCGGATAAAAACAACAATTATTGAGAAAATACGACAGTGTTGATGAAAGTCTGCAAATTTTAAGGAAAAACTACTATTTTTAAAGGACACCTGAACGATCCTACCATACTTCCATGAACCCCTCAGATCGTCCTTCACAGTACTGGTACAGAGAAGACGAATTTTTTCGCTCCGTGATTTCGGCGCTATCCACTCTTGAAGTTCTAAGTCTCCCTATGGCGATTCGTTACGACCTCCCAAGACAAATTTAGCGCCAATATTTAAACTGTCATTATCGCATGGATAAACGTACGTTGATAACGCATGGATCGATAATAAACAGCGCATGTATGGATAAACGCATGGACTGTTACGGCCTGGACTGTTACAACATGAACTGTTACGCATGGACTGTTACAACTGTTACGGCGAGCGTTACGATCAAGACAAGTCGGAAAAAAGGCTGAAAATTATAGCACGGTGAAACTTCATCCGATTTTAGTCCGGTTTTCGAGAGATAAATGGTAAGCAGTATGTAAAAGTGGCAATTTAGGGTGTTAGACTTCATTCAGATGACCTTTAAGAAAAAACAACTGTTTTCATGAAAAAGCCGCTATTTCTAAGAAAAAAATCAACTGCTATTTTTTACCGACTGGCCGACAACATTAGGGGTGCATCCCTCCCTAGTAGTGATGCCTCTGACTCAGTGTCTCCACTCGGAAATTTTCAAAACCATGAGCAACAGTCCAAAAAAATTAGTTACACATGAGATTTGTGCTCGAAAATCATGAGAAAAATCATGAGAAAAATTGGTGAAAATCGACGAGAAAATAGTGATATTTTTGAAAAGTCGTGTGGATTTTAGCAACTTGTCAGACAACAAGTTTGGAATAGTAACTCTTTAATATCTTCTGACCAGAATATGACAGACATTCACCAGAAAGAAGAAATAAGTTTCCATGGCTCCTCTCGCTGGAGGGTGAAGCCTCCGCAGTAGCTTCTAGAGACTGTACCTGGGCAAAATGAAACTGAGCGCCGCAGGCTAGATTTTTGAAAATAAGTTGTTTTTTTTATGTCAAAACTTTCTACTTTCGTTGCAAATTTAAGCTCTTAATTTGTCTAAAACCCAAGAGTTCCAAGCCTAAAACTTCAATTAAATGACGTGCACTTTCAGTAAATAAATAATATCATGAAAAGCGCCGCAGGCGAAATTTTTATGGACAGGTACAGTAAGGGCAGTGCGCAAGAGCAGTGCGAGCAGATCTGTCAGTTAAGCCTGCCCTGGTAGCGGCAGGTTGAAATCACTGCACCCGAAAAAAAATTATCTAGAGCATGCCGTAGGTGTTTTTTTATATTGCTTTTTCTGGCAAATCTTAATTTCCTCCTGTATAATTGTAGCTTTTTATGTGGCTAGATAGTCGAACCTAAGGCAAAGCATGCCTCGGCCTTCCGCTTCAATTTAGCACTTCCGTAAAATGTGGACTACTACTAAAGGCGGGCCAGGCAAAAATTTCATAAGCATCTGTGGTCAGAGCTTTATTTTGCAATTCCGAACTATCCCTGTCAACTAATGAAAAAAAACATCTAAATTTGTATTATAGGCATACACTTGTTTTAACACTGAGGGTAGAAGAAGACGAGAAATCCAGAAAATCATGAGTTTATCATGACATCATGAGATTGGAAAAACAATAATGAGATTGGTAAAAAAAAAACATGAGATCTCATGTGAAATCAAGAGAAGTGGAAACACTGCTCTGACTAGCACTAACATCCTTAATATTTACTTTTTTTGAGACATCATCTTCTACCATCTACGAGTTTTCTCTCCGAGCAAGACTTTTCTGCAGACTGAAACATGTAACGATCAGTCTTTCCATTGTGAATTACCGACATCTTAGTTCCTTCAAATGTCTAGTAGCCTACTTGGGTGGGTCTAGTAGGCTACTTGGCTTGGGTTCCACTCGCACCACTGGTTCCACCTTCCTAACCTTCCTTCCTTCAAGCACGCCCGATTCGAAATTTGAAATTTCTGCGCTGCATACAATGTTGCCACTTTTCTTTTACGGAACCTGTGACACTTGGCCGCAAAAATCTGTGACAATCTGTGACAAACGAAAATAGGTCATTTTTCGAAAAAAACTCAAAGATTTTGGGTGTTGAAGAAGAAGTGTGTATTTCAACTATCATAGTAAAATGCTACACCGTGTGTGAATCGAGATTTGGTTTCAGTTCAGTTTATTTTTTTTTTCAAAAAATCCTATATTTTTGCTATCCCTTGCTATTATAACCCTGTTGCGATTTTGCATTCTGCGACATATCCCACCAATCGGGCGATAAGCACAAGATGCATTCGATTTTGGGGAAAAACATGGATTTGTTGAGATTTTTTTTTTTCATGAAGGAAAACATCAATCCTTGGATGACGGGACGAAAATGCCTTCTCATTAAACTTTCATTCAACCTCATTTGAACTTGACGAAAATATTTAGTTAGACTAAGATTCCCATAGTAAGATTGTCCCCAGAGTCCTTAGAGTTTATTATGTCGCATCTGACGCAGCAGTTTAAACCAGGGGCAAGACAAGCTAATGTTCGTAAAATAAATACAAAATTTGTGCCATTAAATTTTGACGCAAAATGATGCGAAATTTTATCGTAATGTGACTGCAGGTAGCTTTAGGGTACCGTATCTTCGCTTTGAACTTATATTCTTCGTTTACTGAACAGAACTGACTGAACAAGAACTTACTGACTGAAATAAACAAAACAAAACAAAATTTAGAAATTAAAATAACGTTACAAAAAGAAAACAGGTCGTTATTTTTGCTTGAGCCTGAAGAGGACCCCTTGCCAAGAGTGGTGTCTTATAACTTGCTCATTAGTCACGAAAAGAGTGAAGGGGTCAGTTCACTAAATTGCACCCAACTATTTATTTCATGACATTATGTACGCCACTAAAACAGCATATTGTTAACAAGAAATTTCGCTTTTTCAACTTGGTAATCATTTACTTTTTTGTACTTCAGCGTTTGATGTTTCGGTACACCGGTATACCATGGCCGAATCAGGTTCAGACACATAAACGCATCACCAAGGGCTTCTCGTACCACTCATCAAGTTTCACTCAAATCTGAGCATTCTGGGTTATTTGCTGTATCCCCTTCAACTTCCCCCCTCAAGGCCGAATACGGGAGGTAGACCAAATGGTTCAACTTCGGGCACATAATTAGATCATATAGGCATTTTCTCTTACCAGCCATCAAGTTTTACATCCCTCCACACCCGCCGATGACTGAATCCCGAGAGCGAAAAGTTTCGTAGAGCAATTTTCTGTGTTTCTTGTCTCGCCAACGGCAGAATTAAAAAATGTCGCAGAATTCTGTGACATTTTAGGCAAAAGTACGATTTCCTGTGACAAATGTTGTCACAGCTGTGAATCTGGGGAGAACTCGAAAACCTGTGACAAATCGCAGAATTCTGCGACAAGCGGCAACACTGGCTGCATAAACCGCCATACAGCTAATATAGCATATAAGATTAAAGGAACGACCGGGAAAACGACGCACAGCAAAAGAAAACCTGAGGAGAACAAGAACTGGGACAAAGGATAGAGAGATTTCACCCTAACCGAAGAAAACGGATATTTCTACACCGTCATCGGTGGGATCATAACAAAGAAAATTAACATTACGAGGTATAGGACTTTCAACTTTGAGACTAAATTACCGGCCTTGTATAGCTGCTGTGAGTCAGAGAGTTGTTGTAATTGTTATCTGGCTTCTTCTTGTTGGAATGATACAACTTTTGCAAATTAATGTTCTTCTTTATGAGAGTTTGAAGGCTTCAAAGTTTGTCAACAAAGACGAAGGTCAACAAAGGCTCGCGTCCTATTGGTCGGTTGTGACGCGCATTTCAAGGAACGCGTCACAGCTGACCAATAGGACGCGACTTCCTCTTTGCTTACAAACTCTGAAGCCTTCAAACTCTCATAAAAAAGAACATTAATTTGCAAAAGTTGTATTATTCCAACAAGAAGAAGCCAGATAACAATTACAACAACTCTCTGACTCACAGCAGCTATCCAAGGCCGGTAATTTAGTCTCAAAGTCGAAAGTCCTATGCTTCCTAATGTTAAATTTTTTTGTTATTCTCCCGTCCGTTTTCTTCGGGTAGGGTGCATTCTCTCTATAGGCGAAGGGATGAACTTGTAGCGTAATTTCAGCGTTCCCAAGGAGCTCATTTACGAATATCGGAAAACTGCAAATGAAGCCTTAGCAACACTGGATCCGTGATCTGAGAACATCCCGGACGAGAACGCCGGAAATGATCACAAATGCGTTGAATGCCTCTAAACTTTCGACCGCCTTGGTTTTAAAAAGCGATGGGCTTAGAACTAATTAAACATTTTCTCTTTAGAACTGGCTTAGGAATATATGTGTTATGTCGTTTTTAACGTAAAAATTACTAGCAAAAAATGTTGGCACCTGAAAAAATGTTGTGCTTCCATAAGTTCCATAGTCCCCTCTTCTTTCAAAACGTTTTTGGCACTTTCTTGCTTAGGGAGTCATCGAAATTGATTTTAAGTCTGTAGCTTCATGTGGCGATCTTGTACTTAGACTTGTATTGTTTTTGTTATAGTAGCTATTTTAAAAACGAAATGCGGCTTCTAACAATTTTCAGTCAGCTCGAATGTCCTGCTTTACAACTTTTAAATTAAAATTTTTTGTATGGAGTTAAATTGTGAAAAACATTTTTTCGTATATAGTATAGCTTATTTAAAAAATGTCACACGTCTTTGTTTGAAAAGACGTTACAGTTCGGAAAAACGTTAATGTAACAAAAAGCGTTGTTTTTTAGCGGAAAATGTCGTGGAGGCCGCAACCATCTAAAAGCACTGATACATAAAATTACATTAAAAATTACACCGTGAAAAATGTTTTTTCTTACATAGTAGCTTTTTTGAAAAGTGTCACACTCACTTTTTGAAAATAATGTTGCAGTTATAAAAAAGTGTTGTTTCCAAAGAGAAGACGTCTCAGAAAAACGTTACTTTAACAAAAAGTGTTGTTCTGAAGGGAAAACGTCTCGAAAAAACGTTACTGTTACAAAAAGTGTTGTAGCCAGGAGATCAAGATCTTGACCGGAGTCTACTATCCTAACAAAACAGCCGAAAATCTCCCTGTCTATATGTTTTAAAACATTCAATTAATCAAGAACTTGAAAAAAGCGAAAAAAAAAATGAAAATAAAACTGAGACACTTGCGTAACAAGAGCTGTAAGCTCATATGGCACTTGCATGGGTTGAGGTGTATTATTTGATCAAAAGTAATTTTCGATTGTGCGGTTCAGATGCGCACTTTAAGGGAGCTAGAGAAAAAGTATTTTATCGTTGAACTTGGCTGTGATGATGCGCACTTTAAAGGCACTAGAAATTCATCTGTAAGCAAGACCCTTGAGGCAAAAACGATAGCAGGCTCTTAGGGATCGTTGATATCCTACGTATGATCAAATATTTTTTTCCACTAATGCGGGTAAAATGCGCACTTTAACGGTGCTAGAAATATTTTTTTTTTTTGCAAAACCCTTGTGGCACAAATGATCATGGGTTGTTTGATAAAAAGTACTTTTCGACCTTGCGGTTAAGATGCACAATTGAAGGGAGCTAGAACTTCATTTGTAAGCAAAACCCTTGAGGCAAAAATGATAATGGGCTCATAGGGATCATGGAAATGCATATTTTGCTTAAAAGTATTTTTCTTAATTTGCGGTCATGATTGGTACTTTAAGGAATGGTCGGATTTGAAAAGTGGCGAATTCTAAGCCAATCTTGTCGAATTTCTAGTATTCCAGCCAAATTTCGTCGTCCTAGCACATCTGGAAGTACCTTAACTCGCGATCACTGGAATTCCGGACCCGCCCCTCAAACTCCCCCCACAGTCGCTTTTATTTACAAGTCAGTTTGATCGGGTCCCTGATACACCTCCCAAGTTTCGTCGTGAAAATCCCAAAAATCGTCATCACCAGAATTCCGGGAAACTCCCCTCCACCTTCCCCCCCCCCCCCCAAGTGTCCGGGTCCAGTCCAAACGTATAAACGATTTATCTAGAGCATATTATTGTTCTTCCCAGCAAGTTTTACTCGACCCCTCCATTATAACCGTTTCTCGAGATTTCCGGTCTCCCCCCCCCCCCCCAACTCCCCAAATGGGACATCAGAGATATGTCATTCGTTCAGGTATTAAGTTTCATCCCAATCCGATCACCCGTTCGAAAGTTACACAACACTCAATTTTCCAATTCCCCCGCACTGAACCACATAATATACAAACCCCTTTGACCCTCGAATGCACTAGCTCTTTCCGATGTTAACAGAATGATCCGATGCAAAGAGTGACGTCACACCACGCGAAGAGCTACTAGTGTGAAGAAAGGGGTAGGGGTTTTACAAAAACCACTAAATTCTCAGGATTCCCTCGCCCTCTACTCCCTCCATGGTGGTCGGATCGGGGAAGTGACTATTTGCAAATTAGTTTGGTTGGGTCCCTGATATGCCTGCCAAGTTTCATCGTCCTAGCACATCTGCAAGTACCCTAACTCGCAATCAGCGGACCGACAGACCGACCGACAGACAGACCGACCGACCGACGGAAAAATGATCGGTATATGGCACTTGAGCGAAGCTGCAAGTGCCATAAAAAAACGTCACAGAAAGTCGCAAGAAGAAAGTCCGAATTATCATGTCGAAAGATGACAGCGTTAATAGATACATGATTCTATACTTGCACCCTAAATTTGAACTGAATCTGACAGAAAATACCGTATTTATAAGCAAAACGAGATGTTTGTGTTATGAAAAAGGCGTCTCAACCAAAAAAATATGTTGTGTACCTGCTGACAGGGATACTTTTGAGTAAAATATACATTTTTGTGCTCCAGATGAGCTTATCATCATTTTTGCTTCAAGAGTTTTGATTACAAATGATCACAACAAACGCACGAATTGACGAATTCCTACTTTCATCCTCTGACCCAGCTTTGCAAGTGCCATATGAGCTTCCGGCTCTTGTTCTTCAGAAGTTGAAAATTTTCAGCTTTCATGTACAGAACTGACGCTGTGCCCAAAATCATGTCAAGAATCTCAGTCGCACCCTGCCCGATGTAAACGATGTAAACGTTCCCTCTAAAAACAGCTAGGCTATATCGCAGTAGAGCCCCGGAGAAGAAATTTCCTTACGAACGCCGTCTGAGTATTAACAGCCGATTGTTTGTCTACCATTGTGATTTCACGTGTGACGCGCATCGGACCAAGAAGGAGGGTTCAAGGTTCAAGGTTTTATTATTTACAACAAAACAAAATAACTAAATATCAGGAAGTTACCCGGCAGAGAAGGACTCAACAAATGCTCGGACCAAGAAGGAGGATTCTTTGTTCTTGGTCAACTAAAGGGTTTCTCCGCGATATTTGTCTTTCTCCGAAATTCCGTCCTGTTAAACTCTGCCGCCATTTCATTCCAAGTAAAAGAATCCCACCGATGGCAGATTTTACCTCAAACGGGGGAAATGAATAGACCTTGAGAAAAAAGCAACCAAACTACTATTATGGCTCAGTGAGCAGAGATGGGCGAATCCGACCGTGACAGGATACGAATCCGAATCCAGGGCTAGATATACGAATCCAAATTTGAATACAAGACCTTAACAAAAATCAAATCATGTACATAGGTTATAGTTTTATTGTCGATTTATTGTTCTTCCCAGCAAGTTTTACTTCGATCCCTCCATTCTAACCGTTTCTCGAGATTTCCGGTCTCCCCCCAACTCCCCCATAGCTGTCGAATCTGGCTCGGACTTCAAATGGAACATCAGAGATATGTCATTCATTCAGGTATTAAGTTTCATTCCAATCCGATAACCCGTTCGAAAGTTACACAATACTCAATTGATCCGACCCCCACATGGTCGGATCGGGAAACTAATTATTACCAGGTTAGTTTGGTCGGGTCCCTGATATGCCTGCCAAGTTTCATCGTCCTAGCACATCCGGAAGTACCCTAACTCGCAAACACCAGACTGACCGTCCGACCGACCGACAGACTGACGGAAAAGTAATCGGTATATGGCACTTGGCCGGAAGGCAAGCGCCATAAAAATGGGGCTGATCAAATAAGGAGCCGTCATCAAACAGAACAAGACCAAAGGTTTCGATGGAATCCCAAATATTGAATATTTACTCGATCCAGACAATTGGGTTTCGTAAATTTCCGATCTTCACCAAACCCCTTTAACTGTTACTATACTATGTATCCGTAATCAACCGCTAGAAAATGTACAATAATGATACAGTCTCAGGATTTGTTGGCAGCTTTTTGACAACAGCGGCAAAGTAACTAATCAGATGAAAACAAAAGTGCAGATATGGGTTCAGCATGCATGTTTACCCTTATCCGGTTTGGGATTGGATTTGGGTGTGGAGGAATGGTGAGAGAGGGGAAAAGAGTAGGTGGTTGCGGGCTCTTCCATCCGATATTTAACAACCAAAGACAGGTTCATGCGGTTTGGATTCGGAATATATTACAATTCCGAACCCGAAGCGCTGCAACCCGAACTAGATTAGTCGCTTCCCGAATCTCAGCCGGGCTGTGATTAGGGGTACAGAGAAATAAATCTCATCTCTAATCGACTTCAGAAAAGCCTTTTACTTTCGAAAAAATTTCTCGTTTCAGCTGTATTTAGCAAATAACCTGCAGAGCAAAAGAGATGGTGATACTGAAAGGCGAACCAAGAACCTCTCCATCCAAACTTCCTAGTTTTTGTAAATTTCGGCAAAATTACATGTCTGTCGAGAATATAAGTTCAGATATGGATTTATCTGGTTTTCTTAAGCCCCGTCTCCATTACCGTAAACCGACCGTTTTACGGCCGACCGTTTGACGGTTACGGCAGTGAAGACGGGTCTTTCTCTACGGACGGCCGTAGCCGTAAAACGGCGGTACTGACCCCTCCGTAACCGTAAAATGGATGTAGTGGAGACTGCTTTTTTGTCACAGTCCCATGTAACTGTTTTTCAACTGTTTTTCAAGTCACATATAAACTGTTTTTTAAATTTCAACACAAGATTCACCTATTTGGGACTAATATAGACCACATTTTTGCGGTTACGGACCTAATGAAGACCACATTTTTGCGACTACGGACCGTCCGTAAAACGGTCGGTTTACGGTAATGGAGACGGGGCTTTACTCCCGATACGAACGTCTAATCGAATTAGTAATGAACTTTAGTTGTTATCAAATTTCC